>KZ826083.1:0-41119 GCA_003184645.1 Aspergillus ellipticus CBS 707.79
TTTTTTTTTTTTTTTTTTTTCCACACTTTATTTTGCCTGTATTTTCTTTTTTTCGTTTCTTTCTTTTTTTTTACGTCAACTGAACCCAACTAACAAAATTAGATACCTCGTCGCCTCAACAACCCTCTGGTCCGGCTTCAGCTACATCTTCTCCCGGGACGCCGTGAAAATCCTCACCAAGGAGGAAATCCAGAAGCGCATTGCTCGAGCAGCCGCCGGGAAGAAGCCTTGATGGTGGCGTAGAAGTGTGTGTTGTTATTGCCGTGAGTCGTAGATACTACGGAGTATGTATTTCATCGATCATAAATAAAATGCGTGTGTACATATAATAACAGAGAATTATTTTGGCATGTGGATCGATTGCGAACCAGTTTTTTTTTTTTTTTTTTTTTTTTTTTTTTTCCGAATATTGGTTTTGGTGGTGCTGGTGGTTATATATTCGGACTGCAGCTCCAAGGGATGGTCTCCGGACCCCGACATCGAAATATATTTTAGTTACAGTTTTTTAGTACTACTACTAAACACCATACCTACTCTAGATTTCCCCACCCATGCCGACAGTAAAATGACAGAGAAGGCAAGCTAAGATGATTCCATTAATCAACCCAGTTTGTCATTATGTATGTAGTTGTTCACAGAGAGTGAGTGAGTGAGTGAGTACTTCACCCTTTCATACCACCGAAGGAGGAGAAAAGAACAAGCCCATAATACTAGTATATATATGTGAAAAGAGAAAAGTGCTACCTATCTAAGCTAGGTACTTGTCCCTATATTCAGTGACAGTAAAATTTACATAATTTAATAAACTCACTTATTTCCATCCAACCATACGGAGTACAAATATCCCCTCCACACAAATCCTAAGGTAACATAGAAGGGTACTCCAACTAAGCACGTTGTCTTTCCCTCCATACCGTTCCGTCGTTTCTGATTGGTCGGATGTGCAGGAGTCGCTTTTTGGGGGTTGTGGTTGGTCGGTTGCTTTCCGTGCGGGCTACCACTTTAGCACCCTCTACGTACCTAGATACGAGACCCCTTTGGCTGTAAGTAATTTGGAAGGGGGTTGGAGGTTTGCTTTGGGAGGAGTCTAGAATTGTTACTTAATTAGTATATATATAGATTCCATGTACGCAGGCTTATTCTTGACAAATATGGCAAGCGTGATATGAACTATGCATGTCTATGATGTAGAGATATTCCGAAAAAAAAAAAGATATAAATATGATACAGTGTCATGGCCACAACACGACACATGACAAGATAATATGCTATACAGATCGAATCCCCGATTCCAAGTTCAAGTTCCCAACCTAATCAACCGATCAACCGATCAACTGAGATGACACCGATTACGCCATGGTCGATTCGACTCGATTCGATTCGATTCGCCCGCCGCTGTGAGATATATGCAAATGGTAAGGTAGTAGTCGTACAATAACACCGTGAAAGATTGTCGGTAGACAGATGATTAAGATGCCTGACGGATCACGTCCTCGGGCGTCTCTTCGAGACCCTCGGAGGCAGGGGCAACAGGCCGGTCCCGGCTCGTCTTGTGCACGTGCATCAGCAGGCGCAGGACGCCCGCGGGCGTGACGCCCTCGATGCGGCGCGCCATGCCGATGCTTCCCGGGCGGACGCGCTCCAGGGCTTGCTTCTCTTCCATGCTGATGCCGTGGATGCTCGAGTAGTCGAGGTCGGCGGGGACGACCAGGTTCTCGTCGCGGAGGGATTTCTGGGCCGCGCTTTCCTGTCGGATGGCCCATGGGGCGTAGCGGCCTTCGATGGACACGCGGTCGCGGATGGATTGGGGGAAGGAGGAGGGGGTGTAGACGGTTCCGGTGGGGGATTCGATGTGCGGGATGAGGGAGTCGACGTTGGTTTCGCTGAGGCAGAGGAGGTCGAGGGCGGAGCGGAGGGAGGGGTCGATGCGGGTCTTGAAGCCCTTGCGGCTCCACGCGTTGGAGGTCATCTTGGTGTTCTTGAGGAGGGTCTGGAGTTCTTGGATCTGGGCCTCCGTGTTGGTGAACTGGTGCCAGCGCTTGTCGGAGACGATGCCGGCGTCGCAGGCCATGCGCGTGAGACGCAGATCGGCGTTGTCGGACCTGGTCGTGATGCGGTATTCGCTCCGGGTTGTGAACATGCGGTACGGCTCGGATACGCCCTTGGTGATCAGGTCGTCGATCATGATGCCGATGAATGCGTCCGAGCGACGCAGCGTCAGCGGTTCCCGGCCCTGCGCGGATAACCCGGCGTTGGTGCCGGCGATGATACCCTGTCCGGCGGCTTCTTCGTAGCCGGTCGTGCCGTTGATCTGGCCGGCAAGGTAGAGGCCGCTGATGAGTTTCGTTTCGAGCGTCGGGCGGAGGTTGCGCGGGTCGATGTAGTCGTACTCGACTCCGTAGCCTGGCTGGAGCATGGTCACGTTTTCGAGACCGTGGATGGTGCGTAGCAGGGCGTATTGGGCGTCTGCGGGGATGGTCATCGAGATTCCGTTGGGGTAGACGACGTCGTTGGGCGCGAATCCCTCCGGCTCGAGCCAGATCAGGTGGCGCTTTTTCTCCGCGAAGCGGATGATCTTAGATTCCAAGGACGGGCAGTACCGGGGACCTCGGACGGTTTCGCGGATGTGGATGGTGTTGTCGAGGTTGGCACGGACGATGTCATGCGAGGCATCGTTGGTGTAGGTCAGCCAGCAAGTTAGTTGGGCGTCGTCGTCGACCTGGACCCTGTCGTTGAGGTAGGAAAACGGCGGCGGGGGGTGGTCTCCCTCTTGGATCTCCAGAGGCGCGAAGTCGATCGTCTTCTTGTCCAACCGAGGAGGCGTGCCCGTCTTCAGACGACCCAGCTGGAAGCCGGCCTCGCGGAGAGACTTGCTCAGCCCGAAGGTCGCAGCCTCACCCATACGTCCCGACGGGTACGCATCAAGCCCAATGTGAATCTCTCCACCCAGGAACGTTCCAGTCGTGATGACCACCTTGCCCGTCGGGATCACCTCTCCCGACTCCAGCCTGACCCCGACAATCTTGCCCTGCGCGCCAGGAACATCCTCCAGCCCATCCTTCGACACCACAATATCCGCGACCTTTCCCTCCAAAATACTCAGCCCCTCCGTCGTCTGCAGCTCCTCCTGCATGTACTTCTTGTACAGATCGCGGTCGATCTGGGCGCGAGGCCCCCACACGGCAGGGCCCTTGGATCGGTTGAGGGTGCGAAACATGATACCGGCCTTGTCGACAACCCGTCCGGCCACACCGTCCATGGCGTCGATCTCTCGGATCATCGTGCCCTTTCCGATACCGCCCAGACTCGGATTGCACGAGCACACGCCGATGTTGGAGAGGGAGGGTGTAATCAACGCGGTCCTGGCACCGGAGCGAGCCGCCGCAGCAGAGGCTTCTGAGCCTGCATGGCCACCTCCGATCACGACCACATCGTACGGCCTGTAGACAAGCACTGTTAGCATCCACCACCAAACAAAACAACCCCCCCCGAAAACAAAACCCCGACGAAGCGCATACCGCGTGCTATCCGACACAGTCGCCAACCCACGCTTCCCACCACCCATGAACCGAAACCGCGGTTCTAACCCCCATCGGAACAAGGCAACTGAACGTGCCCGGAAAGCCATGACGACAGATGGCTCCAAAGAGAGGTGTGGCGCAAACAAACAAACACAATTGTTGATGCTCGGACACTCACTGTTATCGATCCCGATTTCCGATCGAAAAAAGGTTGACCGGGGTCACGTGCACCGGTGCTTATTGCCGGGTTAAGTCCGAGAGCGGTGAGATGATGTGATTTGCTGACGTAATGACGAAATGCGCCGAGGGGCCAATTGCGGGGCAGTATTTTTCACGCCCCGCGATCCATTGGGCCTGCGGTTTATATTCCTCGACGGAAACCTCGCCCTGCTGCTTTTCTTGCACTGATCGACACGTTTGGACTTTGCTTTGCGTCGAGGAAATTGCCGCAGATATACCATCCACAATGAAGGCTTACTGGTACGATAACCTGCCGGTGAGTATGAGTACCTGGGTTGTTTGCTCCGCGGGGTTTCCTGCATGCCCCCCATGCAGCCCCTCACCCATATAGGTGGCCGTGCCTGTCTGTCCAGGTACCCGTGAACTGACATCGTCCAGGGCGACCAGCGCGAACCCCACGATGATGGCCGTCCCGTCGACGAGGCCTACCTTGCCTCTCTGGGCGTCTTCTACCGTTACTGCCCCACCATCGAGGACGTCGATGTCCTCGCTGCCGAGCGCGGATACAAGAACCGCGATGAGGTCACCGTCTCGCCCAAGACCATGGGTGACGTGTACGAGGAGAAGGTGAAGATGTTCTTCCACGAGCATCTGCACGAGGACGAGGAGATCCGGTACATCCGCGATGGCGAGGGCTACTTCGATGTCCGCGGCACCGAGGACGAGTGGGTTCGTATCCGTCTGAAGAAGGATGACTTGATTATCCTGCCCGCGGGCATCTACCACCGCTTTACGACGGATGAGAACAACGTAAGCTTTGTCTTGTGATTGGGGATTGGGTGATGGGTTCTGATGGGTGCGCAATCTAGTATGTTAAGGCTATGCGCCTCTTCCAGGAGGAGCCCAAGTGGACGCCTCTCAACCGCAGCAACGATCTGGATGCTAACCCCCACCGCGTGTCGTACCTCGGGACCCTGGGCCAGCCTGCTGTTGCTGCCGTCTAAGTGGTGGCTGGGCATCAGAGTGACTGGAGGACCGACACGCGCGTGGGAAGGTGACAGGGCGGATAAATAGATTGTCCCGTGCTTCTCCGCGCTGGTTCCAAAGGGCATGTAAGCTTGATGACTATGTGATATACCATACCATGACAATGACATTTACGACATTTGTTTCAATAACCTGAGGGGTCTAATCGTAAGGTCACATTCAACTCCTATCTGTAACTCCGTTCGTTATGTATGCATGTCGGATGCTTTCGAGCTCGTAGTCATCTATGGTACATATGGCCAAAATCATTGCTCCGTTTCAGTGAGCAGCCGCGCCGGACAAAGAGCCTGGCATCTGGAACTGGTCACTTAACCCCCCGGAGCTCTCTTCTCGAACCAAGCTGGGGCTGCGCAGGTCGCCGGTCTCGACATTGTAGCTGCTGGTTCGTGAGACGCTGTCGAACTGGGGTCGCGAGGATAGTCCTCCCCGGTATCGCAGTCCGTCTGGTTCTCTTTCCCCAAGTCGGTCACTCAGATCGGGGGACATGGCGCTCCGAGATGCGGCATTCGAGCCGGTCTCCGAATCCTCGCCCGTCCGGACGCCCGTTCGGCCCATGCGGGGCCACAGGTCCGGCAGTCCGACCACTTGCACCCGGGGCTCGACCACCCTCTCCTCGAACCATGCATGGACCCGCGCCTCGACCAGCTGAGCGACTTTCGGTACGTCCTGAAGCCGACTGCGTGAGCCGATGAGGGATCGCACCGAGAGGTCAAGCCGGTAATCCGGAAGGAAGGAGAACGCGACGTTGCTCTTGGGGCTCCCGGACTTCGGGGGTAGTCCGTCTTCCTGCTCATTCGCAGCCTCTTGGTTCACGTCTCCAGGGGCCTTCCCGCGCGAGTTCCCATCGGCAGTGGGGGGAGGCGGGGATGGAGACGGGGTGTCGAGTGGGGGCGTGGAGGCGGGAACAAGAGAGATGCACAGTGTCCCTGAGAAACGGACAACAGAAACCGACAGAGCCACCGGAAGGATCGCGGAGCACGGCTTGGGGTAGTTGAGTAGCAATGAAGTCTCGATGGCGATGGACAGGTTGTCGTCGCTCAGGTCGACGTCCAACAGTGCCTGGAGTCTCCCGCCATCGGAGTTGGGGTCATCAACGGCGATAATGCGACAATTGCTGAAGATGGGGAATTCCTCGCCAAGGGAGATATCCGTCACGTTTATCTTGTCGATGAAAGAAGGCTTTTTCTCTGGGTTGTTTAAGGCCGCATTGAGTGAGCTGAGAATCGAGGACGTCGGCGAGTCCTTCAGCAAATACGCTGTCTGCCGATACTGAGCGATAGTCTGCGCTATCAGCACGTTGAACCAGTCCAGCGACTCTGGCTGGTGCGAAGAGTGATGGATCCTGTGTCTGCCACCATGCTTCGAGGGGTTTGTAGGAATGGCGCTGTAGTAGGTTTTGCGGAGGATGGATCGTGTGTTGGTTGAGGAGGACGGCACCGGCCGGAGAACGTTGGAGTTGGAGGGCTTTTCCCTCAAGGACCGCGAGTTCGCATCGTTGGGATTGATGTTATAGATCGAATTGGAGCGCCGATGCGTCGAGGGACGAAGGCCGCGGGAGGGAGGCGGAGGAGCTTCGCCGAAGATGAAGAACTTGATGAAGGCCCCGATCAACAACACCACGGACAGCTGCCCAAGCAAAAAACCCTGCGTGAAGGACAAGCTAAACCAATTTATCAGCCTGCGATCGAACGACTAAAGGAGATCAGGCCATAGTGGCGTGGCGTACGAGGATTGAGCCGGGACGGGCACCAGTTCACCTAGTTCGTCATCGTCAGTTTCCAGAACGCGTTAGAAAGAGAGGCGGCTCGCACTTTGCTGGAAAGACATTATCTGCCACTGTAGATCTCAGCTTCTGCCCATCGCGCATGTCCACCACCGCCGCTGGAAATCCCGAAGATGCGTGGGGAGCGAGTGTGTGGGAGTTGGGGAAGAATGGCCGCGAAACCGAAAGCCGGTCAAGGTTCCGCCTCGGCGACACTAAGCGTTTATCGGCGGGATTCGATCATCGAGTTTCACGGATCGGTTGGCCTTACGTCGCTGGCTTCCACCTGCTGCTGAAAGGACACGTTGGGATCCGGATTCTGCTGTGGCCTGCGAACTGAGTCATACTTTAGCCTACGATATTGGAAAAGAAACCAGTTTTCTACCACCTTCCATGCAGGCTTTGTCTGACACGTCCAGAATAATCATGGTCTAATGTCATTGCAATCTTCACTGACACAAAGCTTATCCTGAAAGCTCTCCTCTCCATCATGCACAACTTACTCCTCTTGCAGCTCCTCTTCTGCCTCCTCTTCCCTTCTGCTCTGTCACTCGGCAACTCGCCAAAACCACCAGGCAAAGATGCTATCCTCCTCTCCCGCGTCCACTCGCTCACCCTCCGCGAGAACCGGCTCACAAGCTCCCGGCGCGTCGCTCCCATCCCCCAGCTGAAATGCACCGGTCCCTCCAAGCGCATTTGCAACATGTATCCGATCGAAACGATGCGGTGCACCAACGAAGGCTACGACTACGATGAAGAAGATGTCCAATGGACATGCACCACTCCCCTTCCCGCGGAGTTCAAGCTCGGCGCGACCGACGTAGTGTGCGAGGGATACCGAAACGCAGATGATAAGTGGGTGTTGAAGGGAAGCTGTGGCGTCGAGTACCGGCTGCTGCTGACGGAGCTGGGGGAGGAAAAGTTCGGTCGCGGCAGCAATGCGTGGTCCCAGAATCCATACAAGTCCGGCTGGAGTGGTCTGTTTGGGGCCGTGGGCAACCTGATATTCTTTGGCTTTATGGGCGCATGCTTCGTGATGATCCTGTGGCCGATGCTGCGAGACTGTTTTGGGCTGCGGAGGAATCGGCGAGGCCAGGATGGTCGTGGTTGGGGTGGCTTTGGTGGTGGCGGTGGGGGAGGAGGTCCGTATCCTGGACCCCCACCTCCGTATACTAGATCTCCAGACCCTTATTCATCTAGGTCGGACTCGGGTTGGAGACCAGGGTTCTGGACAGGGGCTTTGGGCGGTGCGGCGGCTGGCTATGGACTTGGGTCGAGAAGCAACCGCTCGGGTTCTCCTTTCATAGAGAGACGGTCTTCTTCGTTTAGAAGATGGGATGACCCAGGGGAGGGTAGCTCGGGCTCGCGCTCCTCGGGTTCGCGTACTCCGCAGTTCTCAAGTCCCACCACAAGCACTGGGTTTGGTTCAACAAGGCGCAGGTGATAGTAAGGAAAGCGCGGTTAAGTAGCTAGTGATGGCGGTTGCTCTGGTATGATTGAACCGTTCAATTCAGCGTTGTATCTTTTCAATTTTTTTGCTAGATAAAGTCGAGTCGAGCACTAAGGCGCGACCTGTAAGACCGAGTGATTCCAAATCTCATGGTAGGGATCATCACAGCGCAAATAGTAAAAGACATCGCCACTGGGGTATTCCGTAGAAGAAAGATGGATAGAAATCCGAGTGAACTCCTGTGGAAACGGAACATACCAACCCTATATGCTTACATATCATCGATACTGCCCAGGACCTCTTCAGTGCCTCCAGCCATGGCTTTCATGGCTTGTTTCCTGCTGGTCCGCTTTTTCACGGGCGCATCACTGCCTGGGGTACCAGCACCGCCATCAGGGTTGCGAAGCATTTCTTCCTGCGCCTGCTTCTCTTTAGCGTGTTGCTCTTCAATCTGTTGCTTCTCCTCGTCCAGTTGTTGCTGGATGACCTTGGGGTCGTCGTAGACAGTGTTGGTCATTTCAGAATAGGTGGTGATGTCAATCACCTCGCGCGGGCCTAGAAGTGTGTCCTTGATACGCAAAGGATCGCGGCGTTCTTCATTGTTGAACTTCAGCTTGATCTGTCGTCTGGAGCGACCCGGGAACATTTTGCTGATCATCATAAAATCCGTGCCAAACATGCGCAATCCTCTATAGAAGAGATCCGTCATCTCCTCGTCCCAAGACTCGGTCTTCGAACGCTTTCCGTACGTTGCTTGGTTGATTTTCCGGGTGAGCGAGTTTTCAACCACGTCCTCTAGCTCTCCGGCATTCCTTGCTGCATCGGCGTGACGATCAACCTGCAGAGAAGCAGCATCAAGCACGATCTCTCCGTTAACGATCCTCATCACCGGTCCTCCAGCCTGCGGCTTGTTGTCCAGGGGGTCGTTGCTGGGTTCTGACGGGGAGGGTTCGGTTGTATTTTGTTTGACTGGGGCCTCTGTGTCACCCTCTTCTTGTGCTTTTTGCTTGCGTTCCAACTCGGCCTGTTCCATGTTGCGCAGCTCGGTTTCCCGCCTGGACATTCTTCCCGTTCGCATGTCCTTGCACAGATCCGACATTTTGATAAGTCCAGGGGCGATCTCGACTAGTTCCGAGCCCTCGGGAGTCGGCTCGCGCTTCTTGCGTGTCCGGGTCTTCCTCTCCTTCTTCTTATTTGCCGCACCCTCATTATTATCATCTTTGGCTGATTTCCTTCTGGTCCTTGTCGGCTTTCGGGTCTGGCCTGTGGTGGTGCTCTGGGATTCCGCCCTGGCGCGGCTTTCAGTAACCTCTTCGCTATCCGTAGCTGTTGCTTGTGTGGCTGGAGGAGTGACAAGCTGGGGGTTGGCGTCCGATGGCCCAGGTTCTATGGTGCGCGTAATAGTTGGAGCGGCGGAGACGGCGGGGGTGGGTTTCGGGACGGCTGTGATAGAATCTGTCGTGGTCTTGGGACGCTTAGATGGGCGAATCTCCGTCGCATCATCGGCAGGGCGACGTATCTGAGTGGCAGACGCAGATTCCTTCTCCACGGGCGTGGATTGCGTCTGCTCAACCGTGGCGCTGGATGGGGTAGGTACGGGCGGGGTGGATTGAGGCGGGGTGGGCAATTCCTCCGCCGCCGTCGTTTTCGTCGTCGGAGCAGCTATGGAAACTGAGGCCTTGCGTTTAGGGCGAGGGATGGGAATGGCTGTCGCAGACCGAGGAGGGACGGCATCCTCTTTCGGGCCAACGGGGGGCTCATCGGGAACGGAGGGCGCAACGGGGGCAGCGGGCCCAGCGGCGACGGAGGGCTCATTCGTGGACGGGGGAGGAGCGGCGGGTTCGGGGGTGGCTGTCTCTGTCGGGGGTTGGGGAGTCTGAGAGGCAGACGGCTGGAAAGCTACACTGGGCCGCCTGGGGGGCGCAGGAGCAGGGGCGCGTCGGGCGGGCGCCTTGGGAGCAAACTTCTTGCCCGACTTATCTGCAGAACGGGGAACGATCAGAAGCGGGTCCAGGATGCGGACGAAAAGATAGGTGACTTACTAATGGCGGAACTCGAGAAGGACTTCATTGTGGGGGGGCGACCATCGCTGCGCGGTCGAAGCAGCAGGCTGCAGAGGGGAGGGCGGACAGGCAGGCAGGCAGGCAGGCAGGCAGGCGGGGATGGGGGAAGTGGAAGCAGACAGCAGAGGTGGTGCTAGTCAGTCGTGAAGGCAAAGTTCTAGATGCCGGCGGGCGAGTTGAACTCCTGGGGAAAGTGGGCGCGGTCACGTGGGAGGCGCTAGGAGCCGCGAATTCCCAGGCGGAAAATCCTCCTGGCTTCCCTTGAGTCTTGCTTATCTCAACTCTCCCTCCCATCCCCTCCTCGCGTTCACCACCGCCCCAACCCTCTCTTGCACGGCCGGATATTGTCGCGGTCCCAGCTCCCGGCCCGTTGCTGCTCAGTGGTGACGGCCTCTTCTGACGTATGCCTCTTTAGCCACTGATGCCGGCCGCCGAAGCATCCCCCGTCGCATCTTCCGATTCCGGTTTTGTCATGATGGACGACCGGAAGAGAGCCGCTGCCTATGATCACAATGACTCGGCTCCACCATTGAAGAAGCAGGCGACTTCGGTCAATGGTGGTGCTAAGCCGCACCCCGATGCCGACATGCCCTGGAAAGATGACCTCGAGGTAAGTCCCCGACCAGCCCACGTGGGTGCCAACTTATCCCAAGGGTTCCCCTAGACAGTATAGCACCGCCATGTCGACTGTGCCTGCTAGCCCCAGGTGACATGCTGACGTCTCTCCGTCGCAGCGATTCCAAAAGGACGCAATATGGCGTCAGATGCAGGAGTACAAGCGCGAGAAGGTGTCCCTCGAGGCCAAGTTGAAGGAGATGTCCAAGACCACCACCTACCATAGCGACCACCTCCGTATCATTGATGCTTGGTATAAGCAGGTGAGTAGATCCTGGTATTTTGCTCATCCCGTGCAAACCGTCTGACGAGACGACAGCTGGTCGACGAGGTCAAAATGCTCCTGGGCGCTTCGGATGAGGATGCCAAGGGTGGGTCCCCTTTCATGCCGGCCGATGGTTTACATGGAAACGCTAAAGATGTCCCAGACCGTCCCTCTTTCCAAAGCGGCCTGTTGTTTGACGACAACGAGAAGTTCGAAAAACACCTCAAGTCCCGGTCAGATGATATCCGCCAAGTCATCTCAGGGGTGCTTTCCAAGTCCGCCCACGCCCCACCTGAGGTCTCCGAATTGCAGAGCCAACTCGCCAAGAAGCTGGCCGAGGAGAAAGCCACCATCGCCGAACTCGAGAAAGCTCTGTCTGAAAAGCAGCAATTAGAAGAGAGCCTGGAAGAAGCCTCCTTGCGGTATATGGTTGCCGAGAAAAAGCTGGACCGTGCACGGAGCTTAACGGTCGCCAAATTAGAGAAACAGTACATTCTAGGTGCCCAGCGACCAGGTGGCGACAGTGCATCCGGACCCCGAGAAGAACCCTCTGCTTCCAACGGTGCGACCCCCAGTGGTGAGCGGAGCCCGGCACTGGATGAAGCGCACAACAAGCTTGTCGCCGTATCCGAGAAGCAGAAGGAGCAGCTACAGAAATTAGAGGGTGAAAATGCCAAATTACTCACTCAAATTACAGAATTAAGTTTCAAGGTATGCCAGCCTCGTTTGGTCGCCGAGATTCTTCGAGTACTAACGTGGCTTTCCAGCATTCACGACTAACTGACGATGACTACGCGCACACGGATCTGTTTAAGCAGTTGAAGTCCCAGTATGACGATGTGGTTACCCGGATAAATCATTTGGAAGCGACCAATGTGCAATTACGCGAAGAGGCGGCGAAATTCCGATCGGAACGAACGGCGTACCGTAATCAAGTTGACGAGGAGATACAGAATGTGATCGCTGAGAAGGAAGCGCAGTTAATGCGGGCAGAATCGGATCTGGCACGGATACGCAACGCACGCGACGAACTTTTGGCGGACCAGCAAATGCGGAAGGCCGCGCAAGAACAGGAGAAGACGTCCGCTACGAAGGTGCAGGAACTTGCAGAAGCCGGGCAGGCTCGGATTGCAGCACTGGAATCGGAAGTGGAAAGGCTGCGTGCAGAGGTGGAGAAGGAGAAGAGCGCAACAGCCAGCGTCGACGAAATTCCGCCCGAAGAGCTGCGTACCAAATTCAGTAACCTGGAACGTCAATATTCAATGCTCAATACCGAACTTTCCTCGATGCAAATTGCGTGCAAGAAATACTCTTCGTTGGCTTCGCAGAAGGTGACAGATTTCAGTGGGTTGGAAGAGAAGGTTGCACGCCTGGTTGCAGAGAAATCGAAGGCCGACCAGAAGTATTTCGCGGCAATGAAGAGCAAGGAAGCCCGGGAGTTTGAAGTTCGCACGTTGAGAATGCAGAACTCCAAGAGTTCGGATATAGTTTCGCAGCTCAAGGAATCCGAGGCAGCGACGCGGTCTTTGCTCGCGAATATGGAGAAGCAAGTCAGCGAGACCAAAGATGCACTAAACTCTGTGATGAACAAGCTTTACGCCGCCCAGCAGCAAGTCACCGAGAAGAACATCACAATCGACGGCTTAAACCGACAAGTCACGGAGCTCAAGGCATTGTCAACATCTAAGGATTCGACCTTGGCTAGCGCCTCTAGCGCATGTCGCCAAGCGGAAACCGAGGTCGAGGGCTTGAAAGTAAGCCTTGCGGATACTAAGAAGAGCCTGGAGAATTGGAAGAACAAGAGCCTTGGGAACTCATCGTCCGAGTACGAAATGCTGAGGGTAAGCTTTCCGCGCCTGTCGTACCCTGAACCATTGCCCACTAACACGATGACCTACAGACTCTCGCACTGTGCACCGTCTGTCGCCGGAATTTCAAAAACACAGCGATCAAGACCTGCGGGCATGTCTTCTGCAAAGAGTGCGTCGAAGAGCGCCTCACTTCCCGGTCACGGAAGTGCCCCAACTGCAACAAATCCTTCGGCAATAACGATTACATGCACATCACCCTGTGATTTCCTCGACCTCGCCGTCTTGGTGCAACCCCCTATAAACTTCGTGTATCATAGTCTCTTCTTTTCTTACCTCTTCCCCTTCTTGCCATTCTCGTCTCTCCCCATTTCCTCCCCTATGTTCCTTTTATTACCTCGTTTTCTTCTTTTTACCCATTTCGTCCTATAATCATGGAAAAGGGCTCATGGTGCGGTGTTACTGTGGTTTAGCAGGATAGGATCTCAGAGGGCCGGCGTTCGATCTAAATCTGTCCTTTTGACCAGATATTGTCTTTGCATAGTGGCCGGGTTGTTGGGCTTCGGGATACCGGTTTTTTTTTTTTTTTTTTTTTTTTTTTTTTTTTTCAGTTTCCCCCCCCCGTTCTTTTTCTTTCCCAATCCTCCGGTCCAGAGGAGTTATCTTGGATACCCACGTCAGTGTTCGAGCGGCATCTGGGTGGGACAATACGGTCTGAGTTGTAGGATTACTAGTCAGTCCCTGATGAGAAAAGGATGATGAATACAGCAATGTTCCTGGAGGCATACCACCTCCGACATAATTCAAAACTATGAATTGAATATTCTGCTATAGAGAAGCTCATGCCGTCCAACCCAGAGATCCAGAGGCGGTACGATCTGCCCGGCGTCTTCTACGGGGGTGTCCCACTCCCGGTCAATGCGCTGGGTGATCATGGCTTGCAGGCTCCTACTGGCCAGGACGTTCTGTGCCTGGTACGGACCCATCACGGATGCACGGACCGCAGCACTCAGGACGGCCTTCGCATGGTTGAGCATAAACACATAGGCCGTCTGGCGGGCATCCATTCCCATGGCCAGACAGACGACGCCCCACAAGGGCGCAAAGTGGCCCTTGGGCCCGAGTTCGTCCACCGTATCCAGGCAGGATTTGAGGGCGTCGGAGAACGACTCGATCATCTTGACTGCCTTTGCCGCGGCGGACCCAGCCAGGAATGGGCTGGCCGCATATGTCCCGCGAAAAGCCCGTTCCCAAACCCCGAGTAATGCCCGCCCTTGCGCGAGACTGGCCCGCTGGGCAACGATGCAGGGGGTCGACGCATCCAGATCGTTATCCAGGGTCTCCAAATCCGCGGGGCACCAGTACCCAGCCAGCACGTAGGGGATCGAGGTGCTTGCCATCGAGGCGATCGAGAGTTTCAGGAAGCGGTGGAAGGAGACAATCGACGTCACGGAGCGAGGGAGCGGTTTGTTGTGCGCCAGGTATGACTCCAGACCGCTAGAGTAGGCGAACGAGCCCAAGGGCAGGGCCGAGTCCGACAGGAGAAGCAGCGCATGGGTTGGCACCAACGGAATCGTATCTAGAGCGTAGACCCGACCAGTCAGCGTCTGTCTGTCGAGGAATGGCCGGAAAACCCGGGGGGGGGGAAGGGGTGGGTTGCTCACGCACCCTTCGGCAGCGGCAGGTATGAAGAATCCCCGCCATCTGGGGGGGATGCGGAGGCCAAGGCTAGGCGCGAGCGGGCATCGCGCAGACGGGCCTCGAGATCCGCGATCTCCTGCTGTAAATCCTGCACGGTGGTCTTCACTGTCATTTGCCCTCAGCAGTCAGCACGGTCACGGTCAGTCACCCGGGTAGCGGAGCATGGCGGATTGCAAGAAGGGGAGACCGCGGGAAAGCCAGGAGGCAATCTTTTATCCGCCGGTCTTTATCAATCGATAATGCCAATTCAATGCCAATCCCCCGGAGCTGCCCGGGCGGCGGTGGCCCCCGGCAGAAAAGGGCCGGGGGCTTTTCCAGGCAACCCAAACCCAACCCGGCCGGCCGACTTGCCCGGCATCGCCCCGTCCAAGCCCCCCCTCATCATGCGAAGAAGGTAGATCGGAGACCATCCCGGGCAGCTCTGCGACTCTACCAACCATGTCGGGCAAGCGTCTGTTGGACGCGATCCAATTGTTCAATGTCGCCGGCTCCGTCGCCGTGAAGCACCTCGCCGTGCGTCAGCGCCAGCTGGATCTGTTTACGAGAACTTCGTTCCTCACCAAGGGCATCCAGCGCCAGGCTGAAGGACTGTGTCTTACCGCAAAGGCCGCGGCTGCTCTCGCCCGGCGCTTCGACGACGAACCCTCTCCGCCGCAACCCACCCCGGCCCCAGCACCGACCTCGCCGCAACCTCCGAGTACCGCATCGCGCGCAACGAACCTCTCCCCAGACGAAGCGAGAAAGGCACAACGGCAGGCCGAGGCTCAGATACCAGCTTCGGTGGCGGGTCATAGTGGAGGAACTCCCAGTCAATTGGATGTCAGCCAACAGCAGGATGTGTTCTACGAGCCCTCGAAGGAGACCGCTCCTGAACTGTCTGGACTTCCGAGGGTCAAACTCCCCAAGTCGACAAGCGACACCCAAACCGGCGTCGACAGTGCCATAAACGCCGATGTCTTCCACTCCCCCGTCAGCAAGGAGACACCCACGCCATCAGACAAGCCTGCGGGCGAACAACAGGAAGGCGAGATTTCGGACGAGATGATGAAGGAGATATTCCACAGCCCCAGGGTGGCTAAGATGCTCTCTCGGCAAGCAGCCGCGGACTTGAGATACAAGGGACGAAGCCCAATGCCTCGTATAAACGAGACCAAGCCCGTCGAGAACGGAAATATCCAGAAAGAAGAGCCCCAGGTTGTGGATGACCTGGTCCCAGGCGCTTCGACGGTACGTTGAATACCCGCCACGAGGAACCGGACGAGCCAATTCTGACGACCGCACCAGATAGAATTGGAAACCGCCGCCGCCCTGAAGCAGGACGAGACTTACAAGATGGTTGAGTCCCGTGTCCCGTCGTCCCGGCTTGGGAGATTATGGCAGTACGGTGGACTAGCCACCTCCATGGCTTTTGGAGTCGTTGGCGAGAGCCTGCGCCGGGCTACAGGCAGTCAAGTCGAAAGCACCGGATCTCTCATGTTCAGCGCCGGAAACACAGAACGCCTGGTTGCCAAGCTATCCAAGATGCGCGGAGCTGCCCTCAAGCTAGGGCAGATGCTAAGCATCCAAGGTGCGTCCCTCCCATCCCTAACCACCCAACCACAGTACCTAATCAACCTCCCACAACAGACTCCAAAATGCTCCCCGACTCCATCCACCAGGTCCTGCAACGAGTTCAGGACCGGGCAGACTACATGCCGGCCTCGCAGCGCGACAAAGTCCTGATCGACAACCTCGGCCCCGACTGGCGCGACCTCTTCTCCTCCTTCGACGAAATCCCCATGGCGGCCGCCTCCATCGGGCAAGTCCACGGCGCGGTCCTCAAAAAGACCGGCCAGCCCGTCGCCGTCAAGATCCAATACCCCGGCGTCGCCGACTCCATCGACTCCGACCTGAGCAACCTCTCCATCCTCCTCACCGCATCCCGCCTCCTCCCCCGCGGCCTCTACCTCGACAAGACCATCGCCAACGCCCGCGTCGAACTCGGCTGGGAATGCGACTACCTCCGCGAAGCCCAATGCGGGAACCACTTCCGGCAGCTCCTCGCCGACGACCCCGTCTTCCTCGTCCCCGAAATCATCCCCGAAGCCTCCGGCAAACAAGTCCTCACCATGGAGCGCCTCCAGGGCAAAGCCGTCACCAAGATCCAAACCTTCACCCAAGCCCAGCGCGACTGGATCGGCACCCAGATCCTCCGTCTGTGTCTCCGCGAAATCACCGAGTTCAAATACATGCAAACCGACCCCAACTGGACCAACTTCCTCTACAACGCCGACACCAACCGTCTCGAACTCCTCGACTTCGGCGCCTCCCGCGAATACCCCGCCCACTTCATCACCAAGTACGTCCACACCCTCATCGCCGCCGCCCAAAACGATCGCCCCCGCTGCGCCGCCCTCTCCAGGGACCTCGGCTACCTCACCGGCCACGAATCCCAGGCTATGGTCGACGCCCACGTCTCCTCCGTCATTACCATCGCGGAACCCTTCATGGCGTCTTCCCCCGACGTCTACGACTTCAGTAATCAGACTATCACAGATCGCGTCCGCGATCTCATCCCCGTTATGATTCGTGAGCGGCTCACCCCGCCCCCCGAGGAGACGTATAGTCTTCATCGTAAGCTGAGCGGCGCGTTCCTTCTCTGTGCGAGATTGGGTAGTCGTGTTCCGTGTAAGGAGCTGTTCGCTGATGCGGTGAGGAAGGCGGAGATGGCGGGGACGGTAACGGTTGAAAGGGAGTAGGTTGTTTTATGGATTATTATAGGTGGTGGTGGTGGTGGTGGTGGTGGTGGTGATACACTATCTGTCTATTGTCTGTATACTACTGGGATGGATGGGTTCGTTCTGGAATGTGTTATTAGGCTGGGATCTTGGTTGTGAGATGGGAATAGGATGGGGGATGGGATGGGATGGAATGAGAATGGGGATAGGGGCGGGGATGGGGGGATGTGGTGGGATGTTCTATCTATCCACTCTTGTATATTATATTATATTATCTTATAGATTCTGGCTTATGTGCTGTTTGTAGTGTAGTGGAGTGCATTGTAGCTTATTGTTGTGTAGTTTATTGTATTGGAAGCATAAATACAGATCATGCATGCATGTTTAATGTACAGCATGCTTTGCATTTCCAGTAAGTTTAGTGGAATTGGTGTAGTGATAGTGGTAGTGGTAGTCATGAAATGCATCTCATGCCATTGCAATACAAACAAGTCACTAGTGATAAGTGTACATGGTAAATAGGTAGATAATATGACATTCATGTGACATTGAGACGCGACATCTATCATAGACATTTTATATGGTATGGTATGAGCTGTGGAGAAAAAGGCGTAGATCCTTGGTTGATTTGGGGACCAGGATTTGCTTATGTTGTTTGTATATACCCGGTAGGTAGGTAGATAGGCTTGCGTCGATATCTGGTTGTGACAGGGATTGTTTATGTTCGTCTGTTGTATTTGACCGATGCGAAACGAAGCATCCTGGGTGGGTGGGTGTCTTCGAAGGTCCGTCCGGTGCTGGACTGGCTGCGATGTTCTCGTAGCCTGGGTGAGGGCAGGCAGAGGTGGAAGTAGAGCTTCTGTTTTGCTCGCTCATGTGCTGTCTGTCTCGTTTATGTGCCGTTGGGTCTTTCTTTGGTGGAGGTGTCTGTTTCGCTCGCTTATGTGCTGGCAGGCTCGTTTTTGTAGAAGTGGGCGAGAAGTAGGCGAGCGGTCTCGACGGGCTGCGGGTATCAGGACCAGGCCTATTCCCGGTGATCGGACGGAAATAATCTCGACTGAGGGATGCTGAAACCCGTGATCATCTTGTCGCGAGTTTACGATGTGTATGTAGTAGCGGAGTAAGGTGAATATACCGCTGCTGAGGTCTCGCGGAGGGATCGTGGCGATGAGAGGGTATTAAATCAGCGCGCGGCATGGCCAATACCGAACATCGCGTTCCAGTAGTTCTTCACGCCCATGCAGATGCCGGTCTTCCCGTTCCAGGTCCGGAACTTGTCCTCGAGCTCGCACGCGGTCCACAGGATCTCGTCCCAGAAGCCCTTCTCGACGTCGGTGTCGAACGCCTTGATCACGTTGTTGGGGATGGTCCACGCGCGCGTGTAGCTGCCGTCGTCTGCGTAGGCGGGGTTCACGGCCTGTTTCTCGAAGACGGTGGCCGGGTTGAACTTGGGATAGTTGGCGTGGATGAAGAAGGCGCGGGGAGCGGGGGCTTGCGATCCGTGTACGCGCCATTCGCCTTTCTGGGTCAGCGCGTGGTCTTCGATCGGGTCGAACTGCACCATTGCAGAGCCGGCCAGGCCGCCCTCGGTGCCGTGGCCGATGGCGCAGATCGGCTCCGAGACCTGGTAGTATGGTTCCTGGAGGCGGGAGGCGGCGGCGATGAAGGTCTCCTTGTCGCCTTCGCCGGCGGCGCCCTGGGACAGCAGGGGGTAGTAGAAGTCCGGGCCCCAGACGTTGTAGTATGTGCTGAGGAGGAGGGTTTTCAGGTGCGTCTTCTTCGAGATGAGCACCTCGCCGGACTCGCTGGACTGCCGGACAGCGTGTTCTGGGTACGGCTGGGAGGAGATCTCGTAGTAGTAGGACGAGATGGTCGACGCCCAGAAGTCAGGCCAGGTGACCATTTGCCTCGAGGCGAATGGCTCGCGGGTAAACAGCAATTCGGGGCGCTGCAGCGGGAACGCATCGGCGTCCAGGAAGAGGATCTCTTCGAACGAGGAGAACAGCATCGCAAACAGCTTGAACTGGTATTTCTGGATTTCCACGGTTCCTGAAACCGCATTGAGGATGTTCGACATCAGCACGCATCGGGCGTTGAGCGATGGAAGGACCACGTCGCAGATATGCTCTTCGTACTCGGCTTCGTCGGCGAGAAAGACCTCCAGCGGGAGCTTGGAGCCCGTTCGGCGCAGCATTCGGAGAGAGATCACCAGTACGGGCAGGTAGGAGCCTCCTGCGGTGGAAACCAAGCCCCGGGTGTTGGGGGTGTAGTTCAATTGAGGAGCGTTGGCATTGATTGCGTCGACAAAGCCGGTGTGCGCGTCCTTCATGATATCCACGTCGAAGGGGAGCATGTCCAGCAGCTCCGGTCGATCCTCCGGGTTGGACTGCTCGAATCGGATCGACGGTGCCGAGCCTAACCTCAACGGCGGCTCACACTTGGGCTCATGTTTCGCCAGGAGGGGCTGGAATTGGCGCCAAAACTTAATGTGGCCCGCTGGGTTGTGCTGCCAAGTTTCCGCCTGCTTGCTGTCTGAGACAGTCTCGGACTGGGTGGGTTGGGCCTGTTGTGAGAAAGGGAAATCGCGCCATTGCGTGTAGGACCAGGTGAAGGTGAACACGAGAATCAGCGCAAGGACGAGAGTGCGCGCTCGCAAAAGCGTTCGCGCGGGAAACATGGCGGCGCGCAGGAAAAAGGTGAAAGCTGCGCCGACCAAGGGGCAGGCGATGGCGTTTCCGACCGGTTGAATTGGGTCGAGAATGGAATGTTGCGTGATTGCTTCGGGGGCTGGCGCAGCGACGGGCCGGGGAGAGACGGCTACCGCAGAGAAAGAGACATCGGTGCGGATGTCAGGACGGCGATGGCAGATGCGACGGGAGAGAAAGAATTGGTGGGATGGAGCAGGTTAATAAAAAACGACAGAAGGCCGGTCAGATTGCAGGCTGGTCTGTTCGAGAGCGACGTGTTGGTTCGACCGTTGGACAGGGAGACCCACCGGGCGACCGTCGATAAGCACGGCGAGCAAGTGAGCGCGAAGTGGTGACGCTGTCAATCTCCGGCTCGGACGGATGCTCGACTGGCGGTGGATATTGGCTGTCGCTTTCCGCGGGGAGGATTGGACCCTGGCTGGTGCTTAAATCCCCTGGACTCGCCATCTGTTCACTGGACACGCTGGCTGGCATTGTTGCTGCCAACTCCCACCCTCAGACGCATGAGCAGCATCGCACCGGCCAAGCTGTATGTTTCTGCCTGGAAGATGGTTTAATGAGGGCGTAATTTCCCGTTCGCTGCGTTTGATTAATTAAACGAACCGGTGGTGCTGCGGCGAACCGGGACGCTGCCGGCGGCAGGGTCCATCGCCCCGTTCCAGAACCACGGCCGTCGCGGATTGATTGCGTCAATTTGCCCGGAGACTATGCGCCACCCACCGCTATCAATCAGGGTGGAATGATCCATACGGGCATCGATGTTCGATAAAGTACTGTACAGGTAACAGGTGTCGCGCAGACACGCCCATCGCTACATGCATCCATGCCCCTTTCCCCTCTCCCCTCCCGCTCCCACTACCGAATACCTATGAGGGAGGATTACTGGCTGAGCTCTTCCTCCTCCAGTATCGTCGATGAAAGAAGGCTCCCATCCTTGGAGTGCCATGGTCTGTGCTCGAATTCCCAGGCGGAGAAGTACTCGTCGGAGGAACCAGAATCGCCCAGAGAAGATGCAGATGCACTGGTACTGGTGCTGGATTGCCCTGGGGCCTGTCCTTGTTTCGCCCCTCTTCCGCGGCGGAAGACGGTACGCGAGATGGCTCCAGTCCATCGGTGAAGCGTCTCAATCGTAAATCGGGTCGCATGGTATTGCACCAGCCCCAGCACGATCCCTGTAAGCACGGCAAAGGCAAGGAAGCTAAGAATGGCCTATGCGAGCTATAAGCCTTGGTCCCCCGGGTGCTTGATAAGTAAGAGCGGCTACGGACGCGTACCTCGAACTTGGCGAGAAACTTCCATGGCAGAAGAACGATCTGGAGAGCCAAGTGCCCCAGTCGCGCCAACGGCCAGACCACTAGGACTCGTAACAGACCATATCCCCAATTGGCAAGGATGATCAGAGGATAGAGCGTGACATGGAAGATGGTCTGGAGAGCTGAGACCCAAGTCATCCGGGATGAAGGTGGAGAGCCGAAGATTGGTCTATTCGAAGGGCATTCTTTGAGGGCCAGGTTCGTTGCGGAAGCACAGCCGATCTATTGCATCGTCTTCTCGATGTCACAGAACCGAATCGGGCCAACGTCGTGTGCTTCGCGACGGTCAAGAATGGAGGATGATCGCCTGGGGAAGTCGAGGAGGCGGTCTGTACCGGCAGAACCCAGGCACGCCCAGGGCGGGGAAAGGGGGGTGATTGTTGAACCGGCCCCTGGATCCCTTTACTGTCCACACTGTTGGGGTGTGCAATCGAGGAGAGGGCCCACTGATGGAATGGTCCGATCGATACACTCATACGAGACACCTTGATGCAATGACTAATGACTAAATAGATACCTACCTAGTATCTACTTCGTATACTGCCAACTCCCCCGGAGATGACAGCCGACCGGGGCCGAGGGAGCCCTAAGCCCTAAAGCGGCCAAGCGCGGCCAGCCTGGGCGTCCGGGGTCGACGACATCGACATCATCACTTGCTGCCCAGCCGTCGCTCCCTTCGCCTTTTCGTCCTCCTCCCCGCGCTGTTGTTGATCCTCTCCCTCCCGTTCCTGACCCGCGGCATTCCTTTCCTTTCCTTTCCTTCACCGGCTGGCTCTTTCGAACATCCCCCCGCCCTCGGAAGCCCTGGTGCACTTCCCCTGCGTCCCCGTCGATTTCGGCTACCCCTCCGCCCTCCACGCCGACCACTTGATGCTGGCATCGCAGTCCTGACTACAACCCGCCCACTTGGTCTCCTGTCACTTGTCCAATACCCTGCTGTCGGCTGCGATCACTTCCTCCCACATCCCCCCCCCCCCCCCCGGCTTCGCATTCCAGATGGGGAACAATCCGTCCAAAGGCCCTGCCCCGGATGCCCAATTGCCCTCGGGCATCGCGGCCTCCACGGGTGAGAGGAAAGTAGCCCGCCGGCCATCGATCAATGCGCCATCAGGTGCCGCTAAGGCCACCGCCGCCGACCCTTCCGCCACTAAGGAGACAGCCACGGGGCACTCAACGTCCCAGAATCAGCCGTCGGTCCAGCAGCGTCTGCAGTCCCGCAATGCTGCCGACTCGCCAACCCGGAATCTCGATCGCCCGGACCGCAGGAAGCCCGACGCTCACGCCAGAGACATTCCCTCCCCCGACCCATCCAACCCTGTCCAAGTCCCAGTATCTCGGGCGGCCGCCAAGCGCGACCCTGTAGCAACCTCGGGCCATCCTCCCAATGCCTACTATAGCGCCTCCGTTCATCTTCAGCGTCCGCCGCGGATGCCTCTGCCGATTGGAGATGCCACGGTCACTCCAGGCTCGCCGATCATCGGTCCAGAGGACTCCTATATGGAAACCCTCCCTACCGATCAGCTGTTAGATGAGCACGTCGACCCGAGCCATACAAACGCAGGCGGCACCACGATTGAAGACGAAGAAGCGTTGGATGAGCTTCAGCCATATACCCCCAGTAGTGTGGGCAGAGCTGTGCCGACTACGATAGAATGGACTGAGACCGGTGACAAGATTTATGTCACCGGAACGTTCGTCAACTGGGAGAAGAAATTCCGCTTGCACCGAAGGTATGTTTAACTTTGTCCGAGCTCCTGATTTAATGGAAGCTAATCCGTTCCTTGACTCATAGTGAGAACAACCCCGGGACGCAGTCCACTACGTTGAATCTCCGCCCAGGAACACATCACTTGAAATTCATTGTCGATGGTGAAATGCGCGCCTCAAACAACCTTCCCACCGCTGTAGACTTCACCAACCATCTAGTCAACTATATCGAAATCAGTGCGGATGACGTTAATCGGTCGCGCAGAGAGAGCGATAGAGTCTCTCGGGGGGGTGTCCCTGACGGCGTTCGTCCCCCGCAGGTTCTCCCCGACCCGGTTGGAGCCGACGACACCAAGGACGGGTCCACTGTGGAGGAGCAGTCCGACAAGGAGGAGCCGGAAGAGATTCCTCTGGGTGACTTCCGCGGTATCATTCCTCAATTCCTTCTGGATTTGGATCGAGAGGAAGAAACCCCGGAGTACCAGCAGGCCGTAAACATCGTCGGAGACGCTCCTACGCCGCCCAGTCTGCCGCTTTTCCTCGGAAAATCCATCCTGAATGGAACCACGCCAATGAAGGATGATAGCAGCGTTCTCAACTACCCCAACCATACCGTTCTCAATCATCTGGCCACCAGCAGCATCAAGAACGGGGTGCTTGCCACGAGCGTAACGACCCGATACAAACGCAAGGTAAGTGCCACGTCCCGAGTAGAAGTACCCCCACCTGACTACGTATAGTACGTAACCACGATCCTGTACAAGCCGACTGGAGATATTGGGGTAGAGTAGTCTGTATAAAAGAGGGGGCCCGCACATGCACCATGCCAGCACTGGCCAGAAGTGCGGGATTGAGCATTGGATGCAGTTCCTACGCATGGAGCTGAAGTATATTTATCACCCCAAATTCTTCACAAACTAGAGACAGCCTCTTGGTTCGGTCTGAATTTCCATCTGTCTGCAGAGATGCACCTTCGGATATCTTAAGATCAAGCACACTACGCCCCCTATGGTTGCTTGATACCAAACTAGCTGCGACACGGAAGCGTTTCCCTTGAACCATTGTTGCTTTTGGCGTCGACGCATGACTAGCGATGAAATTCCTTGGTAGCTGAACCCCTGCTGTTAACCGCGTTCCAGCCGAGTGTACGGCTGTCCCCTAGGCGTTGCTGCTTTCAGTCGAGGATGAGTGCAACACTCGCTTTCACCAGTCGCGGGCCGCCGGAGCCACCCCGACTGGATGTTTTTACCCCAGCCCCAAACGTTTGAAACCCGGCGACATTGCATAGGTTACCGACCTCGCACCTTAAAGAGCGAGAATAGATTCCCTTGGGCGTTGATGATTTGCCTTGTCTCTCAAGTATCTAGCCAGCCCGGGATTGCATGGATGCACGCTATGCTGCCAGGTTGAATCCTGCGGTCAACGAAGACTTTTGCTTATGATTCTATAGATTATGTTCATCTCATTCATCTAAATCATCATCATCCACCGGAAACAGTCTAAATCTCAATCCCTCCACTTGACAAACACGTCATCCGTGCGGAAGCGCTGGGTACAAGTGGACTCCTTCAGGGGCGTGGGGACGCCCGCCTTGTATGCCAGGAGCCCGGCCTGCGCGATCATGATGCCGTTGTCGATACAGAACCTCTCGTCCGTGGCATGGAGGGTGCCCCCGCGATCCCGAGCCATGATGCCCATCATCTCCTGCAGGCGTTCATTACAGCCCACTCCGCCGACGATCAGGACCTCTTTGGAGCCGACGTGGGCCATGGCACGCTCGGTGATCTCGACCAGCATGGAGTAGACCGTTTCCTGGAGCGAGAAGCACAGATCCGCGCGAGTCGGTCGGGCGTTCTCCTCGTCCGATGCCGGCGTATTCTGGGTCTCATCCTCGTCGTTCCATGGTCCGTTCAGGCCATACTGCACGGCGAGCCCGTCGATGGCGGCCAAGATCCCGGACATGGAAATGTCCATGCCCTTGACAGTGTAGGGTAGATCCACCAACGTCTTGCCCTTCTTGGCCAATTGTTCGATATTGTATCCCGGCGCGGGGTCATTGGAGATGTGCAGCGTGCGCGCAAACCGATCGAGGCAGTTGCCCACCGCGATGTCGAGGGTCTCGCCGAAGATGCGGTATCGTTGCGAGCTGTAGGCGATGACCTGCGTGTTTCCTCCGGAGACGTAGAGAACGACTGGGTTGGTCGAGCCGGTGATCAGTCTGCCCATTTCAATATCTAGACGCGGGGATTGTTAGCGACATCGTAGCTACTAGGGACTGTATGCGAACTGTATGCGACTAGGGGCCTGGGAAAGGGTCCAAGCGTCTCGGCCCCCGCATGGACCCGGAGAGGGATGTAGGCAGCAGGTAGTACAGGAAGCTAGTGCATTGATACATATACATACGTCCGACACAATGGTTCACGCCCACCAACTCCTTGCCCCATAGCAGACTCAACATGCGGGCGGTGATGGCGGCGCTCTGCAGGGGGGCCCCCATGCCGGGGCCCTTGGTGAAGCAGATGCAGTCGATATCCCTGGGAGTGACACGCGCATCGCGGAGAGCCTTCTTGACCAGCTTGACGACCCAGGCGCGGTGGTGGCGGGCGGTGTCCTTGGGGAGGAAGCCCTCGCCGGGAGGGGTGACATAGGTATGCCGGACATTGGCCAGGACCTGCGGGGTGCTGCCATCATCGGGGTGCAGGATGATGCCCACGCCCAGCTTGTTGGCGGAGCTCTCGAGACCGATAGCGATCATGGCGGCGGTGGTTCCTCGTGGTCCCTCGCTGTAGAGGGGGGATGGGCAAGCAGCACGAGGGAACGTCAGTGGCAGGGCCAAAAATCGCAGAGCAGCGCGGCCGTCGCGGAGGGGCAAATTCGGTGCTGGTTCGGGTTTATCAGCAGCGTTATCGATTGGCCGGGCGAGTCGCTGCAGCGTTTCTCCGTCCGGCGGTCAGGCCTAGGCAGGCGGCGGCCCATGGTTGGCTGGCTGGTTGTCGTACAACGGGCTGCTCCCTTAGCGGGATTAACCTACCATACTAGCACCTACTATGTGCCAGTGCCAATCCCGTCAACCCACCCCGAGCACGACTGACTCTCCTCTCGCTCGCTCGTTTCTTCAGCCCACACTCCCTCCCCCCCCCCCCCCCCCCCCCCCCCCCCAGTTACTACATACATTTGTATACAGCATACACAACACTTACTGAGTCTTCACTCATTCTTATCTCAAAACCCCCCCCCCCCCCCCTCTCAGCCCTCGACCATCCCCTCGAGTCATCGCTTCAGTCCGGGATCTCGTCTCCTCCGAGTTTCTGGCCCTCTCTCTGCCTCCTCCTCCTGACTCTCTACCAGAGCCGACTGTGTGGGGTCCCGAATTTCCTTTTTCTCGGTGACACTATTCACACAACTCCCTCTCCTCTCCACCCCCAATGTCTTCTACCTCTCAGTTCCTGGACCCGGACTACTTCCAGCGCCAGTCAGATGGATTCCTCACCTGGCTGGCTGGAAAGCCCGGCGTTCGCATCAACCCCAAGATCCAGATTGCGGATCTGCGCTCCCACGCTGCTGGAAGAGGTGTCGGTAGGTCCCTCGTCTCAACGAGATTTTCCACCCGCTCGTTCTCGTCTCATTAAACCCGGTTTGTGGAAGTGGTGCCGTCTCTGATATCCTCGTGTCACTCTACCAGTGGCCCGCTCCGATCTCGACGATGGTGAAGAGCTTTTTACGATCCCCCGCGCACACGTTCTCTCCGTTCAGAATTCCCACCTGAAGGGCCGCCTCCCTCAGGACCTCGAGGCCCTCGGCCCCTGGCTGTCCCTCATCGTGGTGATGATCTACGAGTATCTCCAGGGCGAGCACTCGGCCTGGGCGCCGTACTTCAGGGTTCTTCCGTCGAATTTTGACACCCTGATGTTCTGGTCCCCGGCCGAGCTGCAGGAGCTTCAGGGCAGTGCGATTGTCGAGAAGATCGGAAAACAAGGTGCAGACGAATCCATTCTGGAGATGGTGGCCCCCATCGTGCGAGCAAATCCTGCCTTATTCCCTGCCGTCAACGGTGTGGCTTCGTATGAGGGAGAGGCTGGCACCCAAACCCTCCTCATCCTCGCCCATACCATGGGGTCGCTGATCATGGCCTATGCCTTTGATATTGAGAAGCCTGAGGACGAGGAAGGTGGGCGTGACGGTGAAGACGGCTATTTGACGGACGAAGAGGAGGAGCAGTCGTCTAAGGGTATGGTCCCTCTGGCCGATCTGCTGAATGCGGATGCCGATCGAAACAATGTGGGTGCTTCTTATCGTCCGATCCCGTGGCATGCTTGCTGATTGATACTCTCCACTAGGCTCGTCTATTCCAAGAGGAAGAATCTCTCGTCATGAAAGCCATCAAGCCCATCAGAGCGGGGGAGGAGATTTTCAACGACTACGGGGAGATCCCGCGTGCCGACCTCCTGAGACGGTACGGTTATGTGACAGACAACTATGCCCCGTTCGATGTCATCGAACTGTCATTGGGTCAAATCTGCCAGGCTGCTGGTCTGAGCAGTGCCGATATCGAATCTCAGCCTCCGGTAATATACTTGTCGATCCACCCATACTCCGTTTAGTTGTGCTAACCTATAGCAGCTTGTATTCCTCGAGGAGCTTGAACTTCTCGACGATGGCTATGCCATCCCCAGACCGTCTGCCGGCGATTCCTTAGCGGACATCCTCCCGGATGAACTCCTGCTGTTGCTGAAGACATTGTCGCTGCCCGCCGACCAGCTGGAGAAGCAGAGGTCGAAGAACAAGCCCCCGAAGCCGTCACTTGGCGAGACGGAAGCAATCATCCTTGCCGGGGCGCTTCAATTGAACCAGGCACAGTACGCGACCCCCATCGCTCATGACCAAGAACTCCTCTCCCAGCTGCGCCAGTCCGAGGCCTTCGGCCCCATGGAAGCATCCGCTCGTCGCAAGAAGATGGCCATCCAGGTCCGCGTCGGCGAAAAGGAGATCCTGCAGGGTCTATACTCTATTGTCAACAACCAGTTCGGAGCCGCACTCCAGAATAACGGGGGGTCTGGCTTGAAGCGGGCTGCGAACGATGACATCGACGAGCAGCCGAGAAACAAGGCCTTCAGGACCTGACTGAGCGTCAAATCGGCGTCTGTTTTATTTATGAGGGATAAGATCAAAAAAAGTTTTCCTTTCATTTTGTCTAATTAATATAGATTTTTGTTTTCTTCGTTGCTGACCTCATAGCTTCACTATCCGTACATGAGTCTATCGACTGCTCGGGTGAACGATGGAAAAGGAAAAACAGGCTATGTACACTAACATTCGCATAAAGCCAGGTCATGTCATAAAAGCATCATCGGGCGACATTATCCTGAGATCGGAATGTTTTCCGGCGCTCCAGAAAAAAAGGGCGTTCGGGGGTATGATGTTGGAAGATAAGGGCGTGTGGAGGGGGGTAAAAGTACAGTAAAGGGTAAGGGGAGACGTCCAGAGTGTTAACGCCTCCCAGATGCAGGACGGGGATGAAAGATTAAAAAGATAGTCGGAGGCAAGAGAGGAGAGAATCAAAGCCCAGCTTAGGTCTCGGAGGCGGACGCAACGGCACCAGGCCCGGGATTGGATCCCATGGGTTGCCCTCCGCTTGGGGGATTGTTGGCAGCAGTTTGCTCGGCCTGCAGTCGCCGCTGTGCTTGAGCCTGCGCCTGGGCTTGAGCCGCCTGCGCCTGCGCATGTGCTTGAGCGGCCGCCGCCTGATCGCGGGCTTTGGCTGCCATGATGGCCCGGTGCTGCATGATTTGGGTGTCGTACGGGTCCCGGTCATACTCGATCTCCTCGTCCGAGTCCTGATCGAACTTGAATCGGTCGGCCTTGACCGGATCCATTTCGACTCTACAACTTGACGCGACGTTCCGACGATCGATCCACAGACGACCGCCGCGCCCAATACGTCTCCGGAACGAGGGCATCTTGCTGGTGTCCTCGCTCAATACCATGGCATGGGGGGCTAGTTTATCTCGGAGAGCAATCGCACTCGGGGTATCTAATGCTGAATCCAGCATATTCTCGGACTCTGACGAGGGCGGAGTCGGCAGCTGAGTGGTGATGGCGGGGCGGAAGGCAGCATCAAACGTTCGCTCAGGCGACGGAGAGAGCGGGGCTCTTGTGAAATCCACATAGCCCTCGTTCCACTTGATGTGCTTCGCGATGTTCTGCCTGATGTCGCACACAATCTCGTTCTCCTTCTCTGCCTGGACATCGTCCAGCAGCTGCAGGTCTTCTGCGGCCTGCGTGCTGGCCTTGGGAGGCATGCGCAGTTGCGGCGCCGGGCGCTGCACTGCCGGCGCTTCTACCGGCTTCTTCTTTGGCTGCGGGACTGTCAGTATCGAAAGTATGGAGCCGCGGATCTGCGTGGAGCTCACCTTCTGGTTGATGAGGTCCTCGTCGTCGTCCTTGATGTTGAGTTTCCTCTTCATATCCTTGACTTCGGACCTCTGCATGAATACTTGCCGTTCGATGGCAAGCATCTCCTTCCTCGCCAACTCCCGCTGGCGCACGAGGGCGACCATCTGCCGGGCGTCTTCTAACTCCTTCCTGAGTCTCCTCAGTTTGTCGGCGCTTTGAGCGTCTCTGCCGCGCGTCTTGCGAGTCTGGCGCACTTCACGCCTACGGAAGCAGACATATGGGTCTGTGTCATCGGTGTCGCGACCAGCCTCGACCTGGGACGGTTAGCACGATGTAACCATTTTTCTGGATTGTTAGCGAGACTCACCTTGGGTGATGACAGTAGTGGCTCGCCTTCGCTGTTGGCCCGCCTGGACTTCCAGTGGTCATAGATGTCCTTGGCGAACCGCTTTACGCTGTCGTCTACGGCAGGGTCCATGGCCTGCTGGAATTCCTCGAAGCTCATGAGGGGCGAGTTATCTACGCAAGCATATGGCTGCTCCTTCCGCGACGTCAGCTCGAAGAAGCTCATAACCTCTTCGAATTGGTCCTCCGTGCACCGGCCGCTCGCATCGCGCTTCTGGTTGAAGATCTTGAGGAATACATCGTCCTCCTCGTCCAAGCAATACGGGGCCCCGCAGCAATCCTCTACCGTAGCAGAGAAGCGAATGTATGTCGCGGGTTGCGAGAAGATGGGCGGGTAGAGCTCGTCATAGCGCAGGTTACTGAGGAGGGTCTCCGGGGTCGGGATGTGCGCATCATTTACTTTTCCCTGCGCAGCCGCATTGATAGCGACCTGGAGATGGAATTCCTGTAGAACACGGGTGTCAGCGGGCGGTGTTGCGGGTTTGGGGCTGGCGATCGAAATTTTCACGATGGGGTGAGGTCGGGATGATATCACGTGATATATACAGGGATGCTAGTCACGGTCGCGGGGGGGGGGATAACACTTACCGACTCTTCAGCCTTCTCGACACCGGTCTCGATCTGTTGTAGGGCATTTTGGATCTCGTCGTCGATCAGGTCTATCTCGTCCTCGCGGACGATGGGGATGGAGGCCTTGGAGGTGAGCTTTTTTGGGCGCGTCCTCCCCATTCCCCCGTACCTAGTCATACGAACTTTGGGACGCGGAAAAGGGCCACGACCATGGGCGGGAGGGGGCGAGATGGGTATCAGGCGATAGGCCGGGTCCTGCAGAATAGCGTAGACGTAGTTTGGCGATGTGGATGGATGGAGGGGGGGCGGTATCGACGGGGGAAATCTCGTAGCAATAGCGCTGGCGGATGAGTTGACGTTGCAATGTCACCCGGCGGTGGCCTGTTTTGGCACGGCGCACGGCCTCAGGGGTTCGCTTGCCTGTCCGTTTCCGGTTAGTGCGGGGCTGCCCGATATCAAATTGCCGGCCGGGGTCGCAGCTGCTGTTGCTTCCGGCACTGTCGTCACTGTCTGTCTGTCTGTCTGTCTGTCACGCTCAGTCATTTACTAGTCATTCAGTCACGCTCCAGCTCCTTCAGTGGCTGCTGCTTGGAGTGTTACTCTGCTTATCCCCTGTGATTCCGTGACTGTTTATCCCCCCCCCCTGAGGCTCCCCCTTCGCGTCACATTCCGATCGCCATGGACCATTCCAGCCAACCCAACAATGCCGCCCTGTACGATGCGCGCCGGCGCCGGGGCTCCGTCGGCACCACGCAGCTCTTTGACAATATTGTGTCGGCCTCGAACTGTGGGTAGCGCCATGTGGTGGAGATGATTACATATCGGCTGACCGGGCGGTGATGTGATGTGATGTAGTCGACCGCGATGAGGTGGACCGACTGCGCAAGCGCTTCATGAAGCTGGACAAGGTTGGATTTACTTTACGTGTGTTTGTTTCGTATACTCACCACGCCAAACCCCTGCAGGACAGCTCCGGCACGATCGACCGCGATGAGTTCCTCTCCCTGCCGCAAGTATCGTCCAACCCGCTCGCCACTCGGTACGCCATCCACCTCTCCCACCACTGATAACAAATAACAATAATCATAATGAATGATGATCGGAATATAGAATGATCGCCATCTTCGACGAAGACGGCGGCGGCGACGTCGACTTCCAGGAATTCGTGTCTGGTCTGTCGGCATTCAGCTCCAAGGGCAACAAGGAGGAGAAGCTGCGGTTCGCGTTCAAGGTGTACGACATCGACCGTGACGGATATATTTCGAATGGCGAGCTGTTCATCGTGCTGAAGATGATGGTCGGCAATAACCTCAAGGATGTCCAGTTGCAGCAGATCGTCGATAAGACCATCATGGAGGCCGATAAGGACCAGGATGGCAAGATCAGCTTCGAGGAGTTTACGGATATGGTGGAGAATACGGATGTTAGTTTGAGTATGACGCTGAGTGAGTTCCCTTTTTTTTTTTTTTTTTTTTTGCCTTTCCCGCTAGCCACTAGTAAAAGAATGGGGGGGTGCTAATTGAGTACAGACCAGATTTGAAAAGCATTATCGGGGGATGGTGGGTGGCGTGAAGTGGTGGGGGGGGGGGGCTGCTGCATGTTTGCATGTGTGCATGGAGATGGAGTTTCTTATGTCCTGTTCTGTTGGTATTTGTGTTGTTGTTTGTTATGATTATGATAGCGATGACGAACTGTAGTTTATAGTTTATACTTACTTGCCTGCCTCCTACCTACGATGACATGTGCTGCGCACGTGTCGGTTTTCTGTCAGGTGTTCATAGATCGCTATGATGATAATACTTTGATTTCTGGGTTGTTAGGTTGGGTAAGAGAGATGTAGATGTGTAGATGTGTAGATGTGTAGAGGGTGTACGGAGTAGAGAAGGGACACTTGCAGTAAGATACGATGTAGAGAGGGGACACTTGCAGAGCAGGACACGATGTAGCTAGAGGAAGAGCACACGGGGCAGTTTCTCTGCTGATGGTGGTATCTTTCTTCACTGCTGTGATGATCAGGGTTGGTTTGGTTTCGGATGACTGTTTAGACCGTCGGATCGGACTACACAGCTAAGGTAGATACCTAGGTAATTGACTGACCCAAATAGAGCGGTACATATTACCAGCCCGGGATATGAATATGCAGTCAGTAGATAGTCAGATAGGTAGACGGTCAGTGATAATAATGAAACTACCCTTCATCGAGAAAGTATATCATGGGATGGTGGGTGATATATCCATCCCTCGTGGTCTCGGTGAACCCTAAGTAGGTAACATAGTATTTACTGATGTACCTAAGGGGGTGATTTAGTTACTACTAGTTTGGGCTGGGGTGTAGGGAAAGTGGGATTGGGGTTTGCTGGGTACCTACCTACCTAGGTTTTCTTGTCCGATGTTTCTGAGATATACCTACCGAGAGAGAAAAGAAAAAAAAAAACACACCCTCTTGCTTTTATTCTTTATTCAAGTAGAATGAATGCCATACTATATATACTCTGTGGATGGGATTGTCTTGTTTATGCTGGTTTTGTCTAGGTTAGAGTCCTGTCTATTTTAGAAAGGTTGAGTACTAGTGTGTGCAAGGATTGTAGAGTGGAAGATGATGAGATGGAATATATTGTTTTGTGGGCAGAGGGGAGGAAATCCGCTCAGATTGAGGCTCAGGTTAGTAGTCTGGAAGTGAGATGGGTGTCTTACTTGCTTTGTAACTCGACTCGTAGAATAACTACATCCAATGTCATTTGTAATTCCCCCCAGTGCAGCAGGTAAATCTATAGTCCGATGATGTAAGACCGACGGCCGTGATTCCGCCCATTATTAACCACGGGGTATCTAGTATGCACAGTCAGTATACTCCGTCAACGGCCACCGGTCACCCACAGCCGAGGAAGTGGTTAGAGGGATTGCCAGCCCTATCACTGCCATTATCTACCACTGCCACTGCCAGCTACGTAAGACGTAAGACGTAAGATGCAAGTACACAGTACTACTAAGTAAGTAGTCTGATCGGTGAAGTGTCAGCCCCACTCCATCGAGCCACTACACTCTCTTCTTCCCAGTGCTTCCTCCGAGTCCTTCAGCAATCAGCAATCAGCAAGCAGCAAGCCCTCCGGCCAATGAGAACGATGATTGGCCGTGAAGGAGGACTGGAGGAGGTAAACTCCATCCGGCAGTAAACAGTGAGCCCGATGCAGTTAGCAGCCGGCCTAGGTCCGATCGGGGAAACAGCCAGGCCAATCAGCAAAGTGCCGCGACAAGCCCTCGGCCGTGAGTAACTACTGCAGGTAGTTAGTAGATAGTAATGTTAGTTAACTAGTCGTGTGCGCTGCTGCAAGTCTGTCGTGCCGCCACTTGACCGCGACTATATTATGCCCCGGCTGCACAATGGACCCTCCATGTCTGGCGCTTCCATCCAGAGTCTGGCCGGGTCAGCATGTGTGCTTCAATCCCCTCAATCCCTTCCGTATCCCTGGCCGAGTCGTCCCGCTTGAACCGATCCGGCAGGGAGCGCAAGAAACAGTGGGCGCCCAAAGTGAAGACCGGGTGCATCACCTGCAGGTAGGCTTGCCTGCATCCCGTGCCTGCCAGTGACCGACAGTTTACTGACGGTTAATCGACGGGTGGCTGACGGCTCAGAATCCGGAGGGTCAAATGTGACGAGGCCAAGCCCAGCTGCCTCAAATGCTCCTCCACCGGCCGCAAATGCGACGGCTACAGCCCTGCCCCCCTCGAGCAGCCCCCCGACGTGCTGCAGATGCCCTCGCCCTGGGAGCTATTCTCCGGCGATGAGATCGAGGCCCAGAACTTCCACTTCTTCTGCACCGTCACCACGCCCGACCTGGCCGGCTTCTTCGACACGGGCTTCTGGACCGGCCGCCTGCTGCAGGTGGCGCATCAATACCCGGCCCTGCGGCACGCCACCATCGCCCTGGGTAGCATTCATCGCGACTATGTCACCGACCCCACGCCCGTCACCGTCGCCCGCTCCGAGGACGGCCAGAACCTCGGCTTCGCGCTGCAGCAATCCAACGCCGCCATCCAGGCCCTCCGCGAGCTGCTCGCCGGCCCCGCCCTGACCAGCCTCGACCGCCTGGTCGTCCTCAGCATCTGCATCCTCTTCACCTGCGCGTCCAGCATGCAGGGCCACCAGTGGCAGGCCTTCATGCACATCAACAGCGGGCTGAAGCTGCTCCACCACTGGAACCTGGGGTCCGGCGACCGCAGCCCCCCGGCCGAGGACCGCGACATGGCCATGGTCATGCTGCTGATCACCCTGACCCAGCTCGACACCCAGGCCCGGCCCTACATCCTCAGCCGCCTCGGCAGCATTCAATGGGCCGACAGCCCCGTCGTCATCATCTCGCCCGTCCGGCCCCCCTTCCAGTCCCTCCTGGAGGCCTACATCGCCCTGGAGGTGCACTCCAACAGCGTGATGCAGCTCACGCAGAGTGACAAAGACCCACAGACCTCGCCCGACGCGCCCGCCCGGAAACAGAGACTCATCGCCGACCTCCAGCAATGGGACGACGACCTGGCCGACTACCTCGCCCGAACCCCGCTGCAGGCCGCCGACCAGCCGGCCCTGAACCTGCTCCGCATCCGCCGCACCTTCACCCGCATCCCCCTCTCCCTCGACCCCTCCAAGGGCGAACTCGCCCACGACGACCTCCTCCCCGAGTACACCGCCATGCTCCACCTCGCCGACCAGATCCTCGCCGCGCAAAAGCAAGACCGGCCCGCGCACCCCACCTACCGGCTCGCCCCCACCGTCATCGAACCGCTCTTCCTCGTTGCCGCCCGCTGCCGCGAGCCCACCCTCCGCCACCAGGCCCTGAGTCTGCTGCAGCGGTACCCCCGCCGCGAGGGCATCTGCGAGGGCATGGGCGCCGCGCGCATCGTCGAGCGGTCGATCGAGATCGAGGAGGGGTGTCTCTCCAGCGCGGAGGGATGCTGCAGTGTGAGTGGGCGGTGGGTGTGCGCCAACCACCGCGTCTCGCGCATGCAGTTCTTCATTGTCACGGAGCGGCAGCTCCGGATTGTGATGCGCACGGTGGGAGATGTGGTGGATGGTCGGGAGGGGAGCGATCTGTTGGTGTCGTGGTGGTGACCGATGATGATGATTTTGACTTTGCTTTTTTGATTGACTTTCTCTCTGTTGAATGTACATGCATGATAGAGAGTGTATATATGATGAGCCATGAGCCATGAGCCATGAGCCATGAGTCATGACCGAGCCATGACTGATGTGATGTGATGTGATATGATATGAAGTGATATGAAGTTGATTTAGTAAATATTTCCTGATGTGATATTCCTGATGTGATATTCCTGATGTGATATTCCTGATGTGGCAATGATGATGCGATGTTAAGTTGCCTACAACTGAAGTTTGTCTCTTATGATTATACTGTAGTTTCCCCCCCAATCCTACAAGTAAGTAGTCTCCACCATGCCCCTACCGAGTAAGTAAGTAAGTACCAAGTAAGTAAGCAGTTCCCTCTATACTACTCGTACTATAAATAAGCAAGTTGTTTCTCCTCTGATTCTACCAGGTAAATTCTAGTATAATCCCACCAGTAATTTCCAGTATAACCCCACAAAGTAATCTCTGCTCTAATCCTACCAAATAAGTACTGCCATAATCTCACCAAGTAAATCCACTCCGATCCCACCAAGTAGTTGCAGTTTCCCACCACAATCTTACAAGTAAGCAGTTTCCCCTCAGACCGTGCCCACCCTTAATACCAAATAAAGCATTTCTCCTACAATCCTACCACGCAGTATTCTTCATGCCATGTACCTCAAAGTCAAGCCAAAGCCAAAGCTCAATCCAAAGAATCCCTTCGATTGATTGACCAGTAACTAATTACTAACTAACTTACTAACTAACTAACTAACACGTATCCATTCTGTCGATCAACAACATAACATACTTCTTTTCTCACCGTGATGATAGACTCCGCCGTGATAGATAGATTCCACTACAGTCATACAGACCGTAGATAGATCGACTAACCACCACCCACAGAATCCTGACAAGGTAGATCGATAGTAAACATCCCCAGCGATCACAGCGAACAGTCCCCCTATTTAACAAATCAAATCAAATCGAATCGAATCGAATCAAATCAAAGCACAGTAAATCCACGTAAATCAAAGCCAATCACAACCAACCCACAACCACAATCCACAATCCCTCAGACTACCAGAATGTCCAACTACCAGACCCATTGACAAACTGACCACCACATTTAGAAAAATGTAGCCCACCATGTCATGTTGATCTGATATTGATATTCACGCAGTCAGGACAGTAACCACCCCGCCATCGGACTTCGTCTCGGACCCAGTAGAGGTAGACTTCTGCGTAGTCGAGTACGTAATCCCCCTGCACCGCCGGTGCCCGAACACGCCGACCCCAGTCGTATGGTGACACTTGTTGGGCAGGGGCAGGGGCACGGACGACAGGGTGGGCACGGAGGAGCTGGGGATGGTCACGGGGAGGGAGGTGGGGAAGGCGGTTATGCCTTCATCTGGACCGGTTGAGGTGGGGAGGGTGATTGAGCCGGATTCAGTCGAAGGGACCGAAGTCGGATGAGACACTGAACCAGACTCAGTCGAAGGGACCGAAGTCGGAAGAGACACTGAACCAGACCCCACCACCGAAGTCGAAACCGGCACGGACACCGAGATAGTACTATACCCAGACGCAGACGTTGAAGTAGGAATACCCTCGCCCGAAGAACCGGACCCAGGCCCTGGCACAGGCACCGGCGCCGGCGCAGGCAGGGTACACATCGTGACAGTCCGCGTCCCCGTCATTGTCACCGTGACGACATGTACAGTGCGCGTGGGCGAAGCAGTGTCTGATGGGTTGGGGACGGGGATGGTCATTGTTTCTGTGCCGCCGCTGCTGCCGCCAGAAGTGTTCTGTGGTCCTGAGCCAGATGGAATGGGCATACCGCTGCTGCTGTGATGAATGAGAGTCACGGTGTGACTGCTCGCAGGCTGGGGGATTGTCACTCTGGTTCGTGTGGGGTAGTCGGTGGTGCTATCGCCGGGGAGGGTGCTGTTGCCGGGACGGGGGACGGGGAGGCCGCTGCTGCTGGGGATGCCACTGCTGCTGCCTCCCTTCGCCGACGAAATGCCGACGCAGACTTCTGTCCCGACCTGCAGGTTCTTGCATCCGGCCGTGATGTCGGGGTTCCAGGTGTAGAAGTCGACGAGCTTGATGCCGTTTCTTACCGCGAGGGTTATGCAGGTATCCGTACTGTGTTCGTTGTCAGGTTGTTAGTTTCTTGTGTTGGGTGGATGGTGGATGGTGGATGGTGGAGAGAGAAAGGGGAGAAAGGGGTATAAGAAAGGAAAGGGTAGGATGGGATGGCACGCACTTAGAAACAAACCACCACTTTTTGCAGTCCTTGGTCACGGACGGTTGACGAGGCACGTCCGTCGGGATGGTCGGCGGAGGGACAGGGCGAGTGCGCGTCTTCGGGGTGGTTGCGTCGGAGATGCAGTACCAGACGCCAGTCTATACGAGGATTCATCATTAGTTAGTTGTCTGTTCTGTTGGAGGGGCATGGCAGAAGATAAGAAGGGCAGGGTGTACATCAAGAGCAAGGCAGTCCAACCCGACACTCGGATTCCACGCCACAAACTGCTGCTTATCAAAGGTGCCAAACGAATTCAGGATCATGTCGCAGGTGTCTCCCGCGCGCCGCTGGTACCATCCGGTGCAGTCCTGAGCAATGCCTTGCTTCGTCGGGTAGGGCTGGGTCGTGACCGTCGGGGGAAAAGGCAGGTTCAGACCGTCGTAGGCGCTGATGCAGTAGTAGTACCCAGTGATGATCCCGCTGCAGTCGTCGAACAAAGCTGGGTTCCACCTGTGCAGAAGAGGCATCTCGAGCCGCGGGTTGGCGTGCAGGATGTCGTCGCAGGTGTCTCCTTTTTTGGCCTGGTAGAAAGACGCGCAGCCGGTGGGAATGCCGGGCTGGGTCGGGGACGGAGGGAAGGTCGAGTTGCCCTTGTCGTCGCCGGACCAGGTCGGGGTCGGCCGTGGTGTCCATTCGGTGGGCGAGGGCACGATCACGGTGCTGTCTCCGGTCGGGTACACGAATGTCATCCCGGGCCGTTGGATCGACACGCACACGTAGTAGCCGGTCGACGGGTAGTCGCAGTCGTCTTTGAGGACGGGGTTCCACTCGAGCCTGTGGGTGGGGGTTGGTTAGTTAGGGCTAGATGGGGGGAGAAAGAGACGGACAGCTCGTTTTTGGTCATGGTTCTGCTGAACTTCCGGAAGATGCTGTCGCAGTTGTCGCCGGGCTTAACGAGGTACCAGTTGTCGCAGGTCGCGGGCTGGCCGGCCTGGGTCCTGGTGGGAGGCCAGGCAGTGTCGACGGGGGGCGCGGTGATGTTGTACGAGGTGATGGGGTGACGGGTGGAGTAGCTGGTTGGAACCGGCGACGAGGGCATGGGCGAGGTGACAGGAGCTGAGCTCGCGACAGGAGACGAGGTCGAGACAGGATGACTCTGACTCGATGGAGGCACCGTCGCTGGCTGAGACGACCCAGGGCCGACTCCCACGCAGTAAGAATAACCCAACCAAAAGTTTTTTCCACAGTCGAGCGGCACGGACGGATTCCACTGCTGAAACTGCTGCGCGGTGATGCTGAACGTTTTCTCCACAGAGTCACAGGTATCGTCCTTCTGGACGGTATACCACTGGTTGCAGTCCGAGGCCGTTCCGTTTAGGGTTGGGCCGTGGGGAGTGGGATCCGCGGTGGTGGCCGGGACCACCCCCAGAGGATCAGCCAGCTGGTTGGCACCCGCCAGCGCCAGCAGGAACGCCAGCAAAAGGGGGAAGAGGAACATGGCAGTTGTGACGACGAGGACAAGTAGGAAGCAGCAGTCAGTTAGATGGGAACAAGTAACTGGGTTGCCGGAGGGTAAGAAGGTGAGAGGATAGAAGGGATAGAGAGTGGGAGGAAAGAAAGTAGGAGGACGAGAAATTTAAAAGAAAGAGAGGGGTCCAGAAAAGAGTGAACAGAGGAGAAACAAGTCAAGTCACTGAGATAAATCTCTGCTGTAACAACTGTTCTAGTAACTGTTCTAGTGACTACTATAGTAACTGCTATAGTGACTGCTATAGTGACTGCTATAGTGACTGCTATCATAGCTGCCGTAGTGACTGCAGTAGTAACTACTACGGTAAATACCCTGGTGACAACTACTGTAGTGTTACTGTAGTAGCCGTAGTTACTGCCGTGGCAAATACTGTAGAACAACAACTGTAGTGACTACTATACTAGCTGTAGTGACTAGATAACTACTGTGGCAAATACTACTGTAGTGACTACTACAAAAATACTGCTGCCTGAGGTGTAAAAATATGGACTACCATATCCTACTATCTGTCCTCAGATGCTGTTATTACTAGATCGCTACTGTGGTGGTTCCTACAATAAAGTACCGCTGCTCGAGTAGCAAAGACATTGATTTCATATCCTACTAACTGTCCCCAGATCATACTGCTAACCCTAAGTCCCCCGCATCCGATCACTCACCAGAACAAAACCATCAAACTATCTCACATCGTGCCATGTAAACAGTGCAGACAAACCAATCAAACCACCTCACATGAATGTAATAATGCAGACAGCATAGACAGTACGACAAAGTATCAAACCATCGCACATCAATGTAATGCAGACAGTCCAGACAGTCAGCAAAGCATCAGACATACCAACACTGATCGTATGCCCGAGACAGCAGCTCACATACAGTCAGCATATTGTCGCCAATCACCGTAGTAAGGACTCTCGGGATCGTTGAAGAAAGGCAGGCGGTCCTGGGTCCCGTGAAAGTTGTAGAGAATCACCAACCCCTCCACATCCTTTCCACTCGGCACCTTATTCTTGTCTATGTTCCTATCGCCGTCTCTGAGCTTGAGGACCGGACGTTCATCTTGCCCCCCCCGAAATGTATCGTACAACATGATGGAATACAAATCGGGGTCTGCCATCAGATCGTCGCTGGACACATACGTGTTTGGCGGGTAGGGGAGCCACTGGGCTGCCTCAAAGCCCGCAGCCACCGCCGCCCCAAAATTCACACAGACGCCAACTGGGCCATAGACTCCTTCTCCCCCTCCAAAGCGGACTTGCATTTCGTCATAGTGCGGCAGATTTGCGCAATGGAAGTCAAACACGGAACGCGTTCGTCTTGGGACCCGAAGCCTCCTTGCATATTTGGGGTCCTGATGCTCATGCCCCAGTCCGAAGACGTGTCCGAGTAGATGGGCCAGATCGGCGATGAAGTCATCGTAGGGCTGTATGGCAGGCATTGCCAGGTAAAGGGCCGGGGCGCCCGGGGCGGGGAAGTTGTGCTCTGTCCGGCCCGCAATGATGGGAGGATGGCCCAGCTCGGCGCTCATCAAATTGCCAGTCGGAACGTCGCGCACCAGGACCGTCTCATACGGCAGGGCCTGGCATGCTTCGTCGCTCGGGAAAAACAGCATGAAGGCCTCGGGCAGTCCGGCCGCGTACCACAAGTCCATGGCGGCGTGGAAGCTGATATAGTACTTGTGCATGACCGCGCGCGTTTCGAAACATACGGGGATGGTCTTAAAGGGCCAGAGTTTGTTGTTGCCTTCGATATAAGGGTTGCGGACGATCCAGTCAGGCGAGTCGAATCGGGCATTCTCCCAGACGGGGTGGCCGGCCTGGACGCCGGGGAGGAGGGCCAGCAGCATGGAGAGCAGCATGGCTGCCCACATCCAAACGGGAGGCATGACGGGGATCAGATGAAGAAGGTTGAAGAAGGTTGAAGAAGGTTGAAGAAGGTTGAAGAAGGTTGAAGAAGGTTGAAGAAGGTTGAAGAAGGTTGAAGAAGGTTGAAG
>KZ826084.1:0-25598 GCA_003184645.1 Aspergillus ellipticus CBS 707.79
ACTATTGGCACGTGTTTCTGAGCGATTTGTTTTTCCGCGTAGTCGATCTTGTAGAGTAGAACGAGGCACATTATAATGACGTGCAGCTTTAGCAATTTGGGTAATTTGTTTATTTTCTATAGCAGAGATTGCTAATAAAATTCTCCCCTCCTGCTCGGCTGAATTTCTTGATTTTTGACGCGCTTTTGGAGGCATGGTTGGTGGTTGAATTGAGTGAGGTTTTTGATCGCGGTGAAAACGCGTTGGGGTGCCGACTCGCTTGTGGTGCCGACTCGCTTGTGGAATACGTTATGCGTTGAATGTTTCCTTTATTTCTGCCAGGCTTTAGGATTGAGATAAAAGCAGATAAAAGGGCCATAAAAGGCTTTGCTGTAATTAGCATACTCACTATTCTTGTTAATTTGAAGTAGTTTTGGACGTAGCGTGGCTAGTAGAGCCATGATGGATCCTTTAAGGAGATAGTCAAGATCGTGGAGGGGATTGTAGATCCATATAAACCCGCGAAGGCCATTGTCCATCTGAGTGAGGTTACAGAACGCAGGATTGATTGGCGTTATTAAATTGAAACCACAGAAATTACATTGTTAGAATTGCGGGGGACAAAGTCTGGGATAGTTCGCAAAACGACCACAAAGAGACCCCTCTATAAGATATCAATTGTAAAATATCAAAAATTTTCCAGGGCCAGAGTGACTATCTGATACTGTGCAGAGAATAGAAATACCGCCAAGTAGTACAGTCTGGATGTCACAACCCTAACCCAACCCAACCTAACCCAAGTCTCCTTACCCACAGCCCCACATCTCCCGCTTATATAGTCAAATTAAAACCACAATATATATCAATTCCTCGATGGTCTAACGGTCATGATTTCCGCTTGTCAATCCCAGTCGGGAACAAGCGCGGGAGACCTGGGTTCGACTCCCAGTCGGGGAGATTTCTTTTTAGCTTTTCTTTGGGAGGGAGGGGGGATTGGATTGGCTGGGTTGGGTGATGGATGGATGGTATGCAGGCTTTTTTTATGGGACGGGTAGGTTAGTTTGTATCTTGCTTAATAAGGGGTTGGTCCACGTGGGAGGGGTGTTGGACCTATCGGGATGGGGTTGGATTGGACGGGGCCTCAATGGAGATGGCACATGCTGGAGGGTGTTTGTTTTCTGATGAGAGTTGAGTGAGATATAGTTTGGTAGGGTTCAGGATCATACATTTCTTGCTTGAAGGCGTTTGCAGGAGGGTTGTATGCGTACATCCTTATGTAGCATATCTCTTTTTGATGTTGTTAGGGTAAGGTGTTAACCAATGGTTATCGTTGATTGGAGCAGATACTAAGCATATAAGGACATGTAGAGAATCGAACATTTTATTGGGGTCAATCTCCGATAATGAGGGAATTTTATCTGAGGAAGTGTTATGTATGGGGTTGTAAAGAGGTAAAGAAGAGTGGGTATTTGGATTGTTATTATCAGTTTGGGTCTTGTCAACTGTAGAATGCACTAGATGTTGATATGGACCTAAGTTGCATGCTAGCATGCACTTTTTACATAGCATCGATTGTGTATTATATTGAAATCAACATTTATGTATTATTCGACATCTGTAGTTTGTGCGTTGCATATATTCATGCCTTTACCCTAATAATTCAATTGAATCGCTGAGAGGAAGTTTGAGCCTATGGCTTGCCATAGGGCGTGCAGGCGAATATAGCCAAAAATTGAGACCATCTTCAACAAGATCCTCGATGGTCTAACGGTCATGATTTCCGCTTGTCAATCCTGAATAGGAACAAGCGCGGGAGACCTGGGTTCGACTCCCAGTCGGGGAGGTCTTTTTGCTGTTTTGATTTTTGGAGCCTCGAAGCTTGGTCTGGATTCCCGACCTTATTTGTGGAGCCTAGAAGTATATAAGACAGCCTTAAGTGTTGATGATCGACACAATGTATCCAGCGGAGAAGCCTTGGTATGTCCAAATGCGAGCCGCAAGGGGCTTATCAGGGAAATATAAATACTTATGTCCAACACAATGTCCAACATAACGAAGAATAACGGAGACATGCCTCCCAGAACAAAGCCATCTAAAGAGAAGGGAAACGGCCAAACAGCGCCAAACAGTCAAACAGTAGGCCAAACAACCCGGCTAAACATCAACGAACTGACTACGTAATAATTCAAAATCGTCACTCAGTTGTCGGTCTTGTCATTGATCACCTCCTTGACTTGCGCCTTCTTCTTTCGCAGCAAGGAAGTGATGTATTCCATCGATTCCTGCGAAATGAGCAGACCGGTTGCGAGGAACGCCTTGGCGCCCGCAACCACGCCGTCCCCGCCACAGCTCTTGTACTCGGCTCCGTAGGTTTCCAGGACGTGGTCTCTCAGGTCGTATGTGAATTGCACGGGGTAGTAGACCCCATCGCGAATCGTGCCCTTGAGCGTCTCGGTATCCTGCTGGATGAATGGAAAAGTCTCGTCCACCTTGGTCAGACCCTTATCGCCAAAGGAATCCACCCGCGCGACATAGGGAGCAACATAACCATAAGGCTTAGAAAAGTACGGAAGGAATGGCTTGGCTACGCGCACGTAGCCCTGGTCGGCATATTCCAGGGACTTCGCGCCATATTTGTTGGTCTTGAAGACAGTGATGGAGTCGGAGACGACGGGATAGGACGTCAGATGCTGCAGGAATGATTAGCGCACGATGCCCAATCGATCACCGCCGAAAGGGATACTCACGTCGATGAAGTGCGAGTGGACGGTCTCCCCGTTCATAGAGTTCTCACCCATGATGTCGTTTTCGGCGTGAGGCATAGGTTGCTGTCACATGCCATGATGTTAGCAGGTAAGAAAGGGGAGGTGTGTATGTTGCTATGTAGCAGTCATATGAGGGTTGATAAGATAGCAGCAGTGCTTACCGATCAGGTAGGTAGATGTGTGAGCGGGAGGCCTGGGAGGAATATGAGCTAAGAGGCTGCAGAAGAGGGGAAGTCGAGAAGCGAGGACAGGGAGGAGAACAGCGAAGATACGGGCGTTAAGTAAGAGAGGGCTGGGGAGGGGAGTAGAGGGGAGCCGGAAAGGGACGGTATCACCTACCCAGTCGGTATGTCAGAGATCCGGGACACGAAGGGAGCAAATTGGCGGGACCGGAAAGAGGTGAACCGTAGTTTAAATCCCAAGTAAGTAGTAGGTAGTAGGAAGGAAGAAAGGAAGATCGTGACCTGAGGCTTGGATGAATTTATTCTTATTTCATTTTTATTTTTATTTTTAAATTATGGTTGGTTTTTTTTTTTTTTCCCTCAAATTTTTTTTCTTCACTGGTAGCAGTAGTATAATGTTAGCAGCAGCAGCAGCGGCGGCAGCATGTGATAGCGGGCCCGTCTTTGAAGTGGGAGGGGCGCCCGTTGGGACCCGGAGCTGGACTGGACTTGGACTACGCGACAAGACAGTATGGCCCTCGTCGCACCGAGTCCCCAGCCCGTTGTCGTTACGTCGTCATGGCCTTTCACCAGCCGGGCCTGGAACCCCGATGCGCCAGCCGGAACACGACCCAAGAGTGAATCGCCCGGGAAGGGGGAGAGAGAGAGAGAGACCTGCATCGGAACCAGCAGGGGGGGCAAACACTGTGCAATCGCGGAGCACCCATAGGAGAGTTCAGTCCCCTCAGAAGGCAGGACGATGTATCAGCACCAAGCCACCCGCCCCGTGCCTACATGGTTTCCCCCTTAGTCATGGAGTCATGGCTTGGACGGAACAGGAATCGAGTGATGATTTTGGCCTCGATAACGGCGGTAACGGTTGCGTTGTCCAGGTGGCGAGGGAGACTCGGCGAACTAGTCGCTGGGGGCACGAAGGAAGTCCTCCGTACTCCGCCGGCCAAACAAATCAAGGCCCAGCATTGGACAGGAGGGCCTTCCAGCATCCCCAAGCCTGGCAGGAACCGGAGCAATGCAGCGCTGAGATGATGCCAGAGGAGGGAAGGCATGAAGGGGAGAGCGCGAGGCCGTCCGTCGGAGGGAAACCAAACGGGGGGCGATGGGCTGACGGCATGTGATTGCGGGTCTGGCGCTCGTTTCCGTCCAAAGCGCGATTCGCACTCTCACCCTCACACTCAAAGAACGCTCTATCTCCCCCCGTCATGCAGCCTGGGCACCGATTAGTATTGCTGCCTCGGGGCAACTCTTGCCAGTCCCGCGGATTGCATTCTGCACTGCTCCCAGCCCGCTTCGGGTTTGCTGGTTTGCTCTCCCTTCCAACGGGTCGCGCCCGTCCTTATCAGACCGGCGCCTACTGTCACAAGGAAAAACAGGAAGAACAGGAAGAACCCCCCGATCAATTGGCCGATGTCCGGATGCGCTCCCAGCATCAGCACCTACTTAGTAGCCCGTAGCTCGCCTGGGGGACCGACTCCTGCTCCTGCTTGACCCTTGGGACCGAGACGGGTAACCGCTCTCGTTGATCTCCTGCGGGAGAGCAAGCATCTGTGCGCCTGGACCCCGTCTGGGGTCGGAGGCGCTCTGGGACTACCCATGGATATGGATCCTGTCCCATCATCCCGCCTTCCTGCCTTGACCATGTCGTGTATGTGCATGGATACTTACATACCTACCTACCTACCTACATACGTACGGAGTCTTCTGCCTAGTATGCCGCGATGTTGGCTTGATCCGCCCGTTGACCTAGGCGCTAAGAACGCCAGCCGTCTGGTGGCAGTCTTGCACGTTCTCTCCAGGACTAGTTTCCCGCATCAATCCCACGCCCGAATGTCCCCGGCGTCGTATTGTTCCTATCCAGGGCCTCGACGGAAGTCACTCCCTCCTAGCGCTGACCTTTCGCATCGTACTTCTGTTCAGGTGGCACTGGTCGCGCGTCGTGCCATCGACGCCTGTCGCATCATGATCATCGACCTCCCTCCATCTCCTGCATGTAGGTCAACGCTACCAGACCCGGATGTCAAGCCTCAAACCCTGATCCCTGCTCGCCTTGACATAAATGCATCGTAATGCAGCACGTCGGTGCTTCCAGGCATTCTGGACCGGCCCTCCGTAGCGAAGCATTTGTTCCGCACACCCGAATGGCTGTCAGATCGGTACTTCCCAGGCCACCCCAGAAATAGATTTGGTCTGGCTGGGACGTGGATGAGCCCGCCCCGGAGATAACATCATAGCCAGTGGGATGTGGTTGACACGTCTGACTATCGGTTGGGATTGTGAACTTACCCGGCCATGAGACCGGGATGGAAGGATTGTCGCACTACCAAGGTCCAGCGCCTAGACGGATGTTCCCTCGGGTAAGGAACGACGTGCACAGATCGCAATCTCTAATTACACCTCCGCATTGATTGAGTACCTCATGCCCATTGCCCAGGTACCCATGTCCATTGTCAATGGCCAGTCCGACCTAGTCTACATTTACAACCCCGCCCCAGACGGAGTTCAGAAGCCGGGCATGGGCATGTCCATTGCCCAGACGTCCGTCTAGACTCTAGACTCTAGACCCCAGGGCAACACCATGGCTACGGCGGTACTACCACTAGTGACCACGGCCTGTCCCCTGCAGTAACCCCACGCCGGGGGACCAGGCCAGGTGGCATCCCGTCTTTACAGCGCCTAGATGTACATAATGACACAATCCGGAAGTATTAGGCTTACGTTCCTGGGTGGGGGTGATATCCTCCTGGACTCCGCTTTTACCCCAACATTCGGATGGGCTGGGATTCAGTGACGACGGACAAACCGTGGCGGAATTTAATCCTCAACGGAACTACTCCTAGGTTTCGGCCCAGATCGGACCTGGCAACCCCACGGAGTGGCGCACGGGATAGGGCTGTCGAGGTTGAACCGAACAAGTGACTGTCGAAACGGTGGTACTCGATTAGAACGTTCCAACGGCTGTCGACTTCGACTTGGCAGGTTGTTCGGATCCGGTCGGCTGGTATAAATATCGAGACGCGTCCTTATATGAGCCGTGAGGCCCATATCAGTAGTAGCAGCAGTAGGAGCAGTAAAACCCCCGAGTCAGAGATCAGAAACAAAAAAAAGAAATTGAATTTGTTCATATTTTCCATTTCATTTCGAGACGGACGCCAGATCTGAGTGGCCTCCCTCATGATAAGAAAAATGGCCAAGTCCTGGACCTGTACATCGACACATTCCCATTCTTCCGCTAGCTATGGCATACTTCACGTGATCCCATGCTCATGAACCGGGTGTCTTCAATGCGTTGCTTTTCCCTTTGCCTCATCAAGACCTTGCGCGCTCAAACGACAAAACGCCCCAGGATATCCCGTTTAGAAACCTGCAAACTGTCAGCATGGGGGGGCCCCGTAGAAAGAAAAACAACGACCACACAAAAAAAAGGGTGGTAAGGGGCGGCACGTACGCAGAGGAGTGAAGAACCATCTGTTCTTGCCGCTGTTGTAGCGGTCCTCAAGAGCCTTCTTGACGGTCTTCTTGGCGTCCTCACGCTGGGAAACCTCCTTGAAGGTCTCGGCGGAGACGGCACCCTTGAGACCCTCGAGCTCAAGGGTGTAGCGAGTGGGCATCAGGTGGTTGAAGTTGACAACCTTGATGAAAGGCTTGATGCGGCTGCGCTTCTCAACGGTCTTCTGCCCCATGCGGCGGGTGACCTTGAGGGGGTAGCGCTCGATACCGGCGACGATGGCGTAGGGGAAGGGGTGCGCCTTGGAGCCAGTCTCGAAAGGCTGGACAATGACGACCTGTCATATCGCGAAAAAAGACCCTGGTCAGCGAACATATTCCTGCAAAATCCATCCATACATCCATCCATTCGCTTGCTTGCTTGTCCTGTAGGTCCCGGAACATCCGCCCTGGTGTTTTTCCCTCGCGTCGGGTTTCATCATCATCCTATTCCCCAGCACCTCAAATTCCCATCTCTTGTTCTTGTCGGTCGCGCGATGTGTTTTTTTCCCGTCCCGTCCAGTCCAGCTTTCCACAAGTATGTATATAGGGATATGTCCTCGCCAGAAAATGAAGCAAATCGGTTGTCGTACCTTCTTACCGGCGTAACGGCCACGGGTGATGATGGCCACACGGCCCACTTTCATGACTATCCCAGCATCCTGTCAGTTTCGATCGAAGACGAGCAAAAAGGGGGTCGAGGTGAAGCGGAGGTTCACTAACACTTCATTGTGAAAGTCCCGGGGAGCGGCAGGTCGATGGGGTGATTGTCGATGTGCTTCGGTCGAGTAAGTGAGGTTCTCCGCGCTCGACGTTCTATTTTTTTGAGTGAAGAGGGCTCAGGGCTTTGTGTGCAAAAATTCCATTGGTCAACTTACCGACTGGGAGGCGCTAGGCCAGTCCGGGCAGGTTTTTCCAAGCGGCTTAGCGCCCGAGCCTTGGGCGGCAAGGCCGCCACTACCTCTCCGGCTCTGGCAGGCCTCAGGCCAGAATCCGGAGGCTGAGTCAGGCGCTGACCGCTCGGGAGCGGGCCTTGGCGCATTGTTTACCGGACAACGGCTGGGCCATCGGTTGCTAGGCGCGGAGCTTGATGTGTACGGCGCACATTGGATCGGGCTTCCGTCCAGGCCCCATGAGCTACCGTTCTCTCCCAGCCTCCATCTCCACTTTCATGGGCGACCGGCTCTTATATTAGTCGTTTTCCTCGGGGCGTGTGCTCTTTCCTTGGCCTTTGCAACCGTCTAGTCGCCATCGCTGTCCGTCGCCGGCGTAGTTGTTGTTTGTCGTGGTCTTCGCCGTCGTTGTCGCCGTCGTCCCTTGTTTTCCCCTCCTCTCTGCTAGCAAGCGCATTGTGTTCCTGTTTCCCTTTCCTCCTATGATACTCCCTGCATTTGTTGCGTTCTTGTTTTGACGAATTGATATGCCCTTACGACTTTGACTGCTTTACCTTTTTTTTGATGATCATTCCTCTCGCGCATTCCGGATATCCCTCGACAGACTTGCTTTTAAGACATACCCCCCCATTAACTTGATTTACTTTGCGACTTTTTGAGTTCTATGATGCCTTCACACACTCGTGAGGGTTCCCACGATCGGGAACTGGTGGTCAGAAATCAATCGGTGCCCATGTACGTACCCACTCCCACTCCCCCCCCCCTCTCCACCGGGGCCCCAGTCGCAACCAGGAACTATATCAGACTGACCGTGGCATCGTGGCAAACGAAGGTGGGACAGTTCGGACCCCGAACGGGCCCCCCCTCCGCTACCCATGAACCCCAGCTCTACCAGTCCTTTGACCAGAGGAAATGTCTCCCCAGGCATCCAAGCCGTCGCGGCCAATTTCCAAGAGAAGATGCGCGAGAACACACCGAGTCCATACACGACAAACCCGATGCCGCCGAAGTCTCCAGAGAAGTCGCTCATCAAGGGTCAGTTTCACAAGCGTATGCAGTCGTTCCAGAACACAGATGCTCGGAGTGAGTTCCTAAACTACTTGGAGAACCGGTCACCGGAGCGGCCGCAGCGCGCAACGGTTCTGAGCCAGAGCCCCCAGCAAATGGAACCCCCACAACCGAACGATCTGGACTCACCGGACCATCGCGATGACGACCCTAAAGATCCTGACCGGGAATTACCTAACCTACTCATCTCCAACCGATACCTTTCTAGACCAATCCTAGGCGAAAGTACACCTCCTTCGGCGACCATGCTGGCGCTGCAGAATATGCAGTTGCCCATGGAGAGTGAGCCACAACCAAAGAGTCTCGATGCAGACCCATTCATCGGGCCCCAGCGACCTGATAACTCCAACTTCCAATCACTATCGGGCCAAATAATCAGCCTCACGGACATCGCCAGCAATCTGCAACGGGAGATGGCGCAGCTAAGCCGACGAAGTAAAGACAATGCCACGGATCTGGTCAGCCTCAAAGCCGCAACTAACGCCCGGGATGAGGACATCCGAAAGAGCCTCCGTGATTTATCTTCCAACCTAGCTGCAAAGTTTCTTGACCCTGATGCTGCCACAAGGTGGGACTTCAGTACTCTCCTGGGATCTGAGATTGGTAATAACCGCAGGGATTCGGATAGTTCCCCGAGCTCGAAGAAAGGCTTCCCGGCACCACGAATGTCAAGCCCTAGCCCCTTTGCCGCTGCCATAGATTGCGAATTGTGCGGTTCTTCTTCACAGATTTCTGACGGCTCCGCCAGCATCGCTTTACTAGAGAAAGTACTCAGAGAGATGGGCACGAAAGAAAGCCAGGACAAGCTTCTCGAACTCGTTGAAGAGATCAAGTCCAGACCAGTCTCCGATAATTCAGACAGATCCAACGAAACCGAAAGTGCCATTACGACTATGCTCGAAGAGATCCTGGAACATGTGAAAGACGATGGCGCAAACAAGGCGCTGGTGCGTTCACATTCCGGGCTCGAAGCGCATGACGTTCCTTCCCCCGAAAACCCCGATATTGGCAATTCTCGACCCAGGTCTTTCGAAACTGGACATGTATACGAATCGGACTTGGAGGTCGTCGAAGGTAACCACGGCCATAACGCGGAGCGCTCCCTGGTACCCGTAGACAACCAGGTGGCGGACGAGATGCTAGCAATCATGAAAAGAGTGAAGACCAGCGTCATCGAAGGAGGCGGTATGACAAACGAAGTCAAAGCCCTCGTGCGAGAACTGCGCGGGGAAGTTTTAGGGATGGGTCGGAACTTAGCTCGACAAATTGAAGACGTTCAAGCGTCCCGCGCCATTGAAGACAAGCCGGATGGTCCCAGCAATGATGATATTGCAGCTATGGTTGAAGACAGTCTACACGAGCTCAGAGATCAATTGGCCGCAATCATCGACGAAAGCAGGTTCCAATCCTCCTCGATCTCGGAATTCAGGTCCGCCATGGATGGTGCTCAAATTTATGGCATCGTCAAGAAGGCCGTGGACGAACTTGACCTATCTCATCTACGCGCTGAACCCCAAGGGACTCTTATGGAGAAGGACGATATCCTCGAGACAGTCCGGGAGGCCTGGGAGACATACAAGCCTGAGATCGAGCTACAGAACTTCGGACTGGAGCGAGAAGAAATCCTGGAATGTCTGACGGAGGGACTCAAAGAGTACAAGCCGCAGTACGAGGAGGCTGTTACTTATGACCAAGTCCTAGAGGCCGTCCAGGCGGGAGTGCAGAGCTTCGAGCAGCCGCCAAGCATCACCAAAGAAGAGATCGTCCAAACCATTCACGAATGTCTTGCAGAGTTCGAACTCCCGGCTCCTCGCGGCATCGAGCCCGAGCACTTCGAGAGTATGCGGGATGAGATACTAAGTGCAGTGACTGAATCTGTAACATCTCAAAGTGCTCTTACCAGAAGTTCTCTAGACTCGGGGCTTGGTCGCGACGAAATCCTGAGCGCGATGTCGCAAGGCCTGGAGTCTCACTTCGCTGCAGCCAAAGAAGCAGAGCACCCCCACGTCACGAAGGAGGACGTTGCCAACGCAATCAACGAAGCATTTGTGGCTCAACAATCAGTCGTCAGCACGAACGTTCAACCAAGTGTTTCCCGCGACGATATCATCAGCGCTATCGCAGAAGGGCTAGAAAGCCAGAACTCCGTGACAAGGGAGATTGAGCTCAACAGAGATGACCTGATGGAAGCTATTTCGGCCGGGCTGCATGAGGCCAACGAAGCGAACCACGGCATTGGTGACCAGATGCTGGAGCGTGTCCAGGAGCAGTTTGATGGTATGAAAGACGATCTGGGTCAGCATTTCTCAGCCACCGAAAGAGACGCTGAGCAACTCCTCAACACTCTCAAAGATGGATTTGCCGTTGTGCGTCAGGAGGTGGAAGGTTATGCTACGACCGCCGCAGAAGCCTCTGGGAAGCATGAGATCATGGATACCGTCAAGGAAGGGTTCCGGCTGCTACAGGCCGACATGGAGAAGACGATCACAGAGACCGCCATGTCGAACGGACCTCGTGGCAACCCGGATACTCCGGAGCTCCTTGACGCAATGGAGAAGGAGTTCGAACACCTTCGCCAGACTATGAGCTCCCTACTCATTCAAAACAACGTATCGAGCGAGAAGGACGAGATTCTGGACGCCATTCGCGATATCACCGAGCAGCAAAAGGACACGAAGAGCGAGGAGATTCTCGCTGCTATTGGCGAAATTTCGGAGAAGGCAACCTCGTCCAACAACGAGGAGATTCTCAATGCTCTTCGTGAAATGTCGGAACAGAACACTAATAATAGCGAGGAGATCCTCGCGGCTATTCGCGAAATATCGGAGAAACAGAACACGACAAATAGCGAAGAGATCCTCGCCGCTATTGGCGAACTTTCAGAGAAGGCAACTTCCTCGAACAACGAAGAGATTCTCGCTGCCATTGGAGAACTTTCGGAGAAGAGAACCCCGTCGAACAACGAGGAGATTCTCGAGGAGATGATCACTGCTATTCGCGAAATGTCGGAACAACAGAACACTACGAATAATGATGAGATTCTGGCGGCTATCCAGGTTCTTTCTGAGCAGCCGAAGACTCAAGATCACGAGGAGATCCTGGCAGCTATTCGCGAACTGTTGGAGCAGCAGACCCCCTCGAACAACGATGAAATTCTCGCCGCGATCCATGATATTTCAGAGCAGCAAAAGACCGGCAACAATGACGATATAACCAATATCATCAAACAAGAATTCGAGGAACTTCGCCACTCCATGAACTCGACCCTGGTCCGTGCCGAACCGAATGAGCCAACAAGTGACAAAGATGAGATTATTGCTGCGCTCCGTGAAAGCCTCGATGCCTTCCGGGATGAAACCAACCAGCCCAAGGAAGGTGGCGAGAGCGCGGGTGTTGCGAACGGCGAGGTGATCGATGTCTTGAACGATGGTGTTGGTACCATCAAAGAAGACCTGGCGAAGCTCCTGGAAAGACCTGTCGGTTCCGATTACTCTGAGCTTCTGGACACGCTGAAAGAAGGACTCAATAATCTGAAGCTTGATGTAGAGAGTCTGAGGCAATCCCAGAGAGAGAGCGAGGAGAGTGAGACGACCCGCGGAGGCGAGTTGATGCTCGCAAGCGACTCCGTCCCCAGCAGTGACATCGAAGGCCTGAAGACCTTAATTTCTGAGCTCCAAGTCAAGGTCGAGGCAATTGAGGCGGCTCCTCGAACTGCCGAGCTTCGCGAAGATATGCTGAAGAAGGAGCATCTGGATGAAGTCCTGCTTGGCCTACAAGAGCTCCAGGGCTCGGTAACAGGCATCGTCGCCCGTGATCAGCCAGCAGATGAAACGGCAGCCAAGAAGGAGGACACAGATGCCATCGAAACGTTGCTTCGGAATACCAAGGCCCAGCTAGATGAGATGGCGTTCCCTGCCGCCGATGAAATTGCCAAGGCAGAGCAGCTTCAGAGCCTGGAAGCCATCGTCAAGGAGACGAAAGAAGCCTTGTCTGGTCTTTGCAGTCGCGTCGAATCGGAGAGCCCAACCAAGTCCGAGATTGGTACTTTGGAGAGTCTCATGAAGGACATGTGGGGTGTGCTCGACGAGATGAAGAGCAAAGGAACGCCCGGCGAGGGAGAGGAGGAAAATGATGCCGAGAAGTTGGTCAAGGCAGACTTGCAGACCGTGGAGGCCATGATATTCGAAGTCAAAACCCAAGTGGAGGAGCTCAAGCTTCCCGACGTCGAAACCATGCCTACCAAGACCGACATTCAAGATCTCACTGCCATTGTCACCGAGTTCCGCGAGAAGGTCGATGCCGACAGCGAGATGACCGGTCAAGCCTTCGACGCCAGAAAAGTCGAACACGCCGGTCTTGCTGAAAAGATCGAAGAGGCTCGGGCTGTCGTGGAGGGGCTCGGAGACGAGCTGAAGAGCAAGTTGGACGGAAGCAGTGAGGGACTCTCCGAGCTCAAGCAGCTTCTGGAAGGCCTGGCCGCGTCCGCGGAGAGCTTCACGACAGTCGAGAATGTCAACGAGCTGACTGATCTCATCAACCGGGAGTTCGAGCGCGCTCGTGGCGAACAGGATGCGACCAAGCTCGAGAAAGAAGAGCGGGACGCTGCAGCGATGGTCAAGCATGACGAAACCAGAGCAGCAATCGTCGTCGAGCTAGGCTCCAAGATTGATGAGAAGCTTGGGGAGATCGTGGCCAAGTATGATGAAGTCCAATCTGCCCTAGACACCAACCTCGAGTCCAAATTCTCGGAGACCGCGGAGCGGGACAACGCGCATCTTGGGGCAGTCACTGAAACCAAGGCTCTCGCGGAAGACATCAAGCTCGTCATTGGATCTATGGGGAACACCGTCAACGAGGCTTGCGAGCGTATGTCCGTGGATGCGAAGACCTTCTTTGAAAAGGTCGACGAGATGCACAATGAAGCCAAAACTCAGCAAGAGCAAGCCCGGTCGGATCTCGAGCGCGCTGCTGCTGCGACTGACCGTGTGGAGAGCCAGCTGCATGAGTTCCACCCCCAGGTGCTGGAATCTATCCAAGAGATTCTTGGCATCGTTGGCCAGCACTACGACCACTCCCAAAAGTCGGCGCAGGACATCCGGATGGACCTCTCTACAATTCCCTCAACCATCACCCCCTTGCTGCCTGCTTTGCCAGCACCCGAGCCGGAGAAATACGATGATGGTCCGGTGCACGAGAAACTCAACGACCTCCTTGACCGTACTAAGAGTGATCAAGTCCAAGAGACACTCAGCACCCTCGTCGAACGCGTTACCAACGACCAAGTCCACGAGAAGTTGGATAACCTCTTGAGCCAGACCTCTAGTACAAATGGTCAGGTTTACGAGAAGTTGGATGCGCTGCTTGAGCATGCTACCAATACCAATGGACCCGTGCACGAGAAGCTCGACACCCTCATCGACCATGCCAACAACCGCGATGAATCGGTTAATCAGATGATGAAGCTGGATGAGATGCACAAGGACATCATGGAAACCTCCCGCCGGATGAATGAGATGTTTGCCGCTCAAAGCGCCATGGTCGCCGAGGACAATGAGCGCCGACGCAAGGAGGCCGAAGAAGCCGCCATCGCCCTGGAGCGGAGAAACGCCCAGCGAGAGCAGGTGGAAGCCGAGATCATGACTCTACGAGAGGAGAAGGATTCTTTGCTGTCCATCATCCACAGCTTGAAGTCTGAGAAGGAGGATCTCGCGAAGCAGAACATCCGACTCAACAAGGAAGTGGCCGGCCTGGAGATGGCGCTTGAGCTCCGTCACGAGGAAATGCAAGTCATGGAAGACCGTGCGGATAGCCTTGAGAAACGCATCCTGGAAGGGGTTCTAGACCACGCTCGCAGTGTCCTCCTGAGTCGTCCGAACGGCCCGGGTATGAGGAAGGGGCGTGGATCTCGGGCCCGGGGACCCAGCACGACCGGCACCGCCAAGGACGCCCGTAACATTCTCGGAAGCAGCGTCGGGATGGCGTTGAAAAAGCGAGCGCCGACCGGGACGCAGGCGGGAGGCCCTTCCAGCCGGGAACGCCGGATCCTCAGTCTGAGCAACGTCACGGGCAACCGCGGGGCTCGAGAGCGGCAGGTGAGCGGCCAGAGTGGGTTTGCGAGCCTGAAGCGCAGTCACTCGTACCGGTCCAATGCTTCGCAGCGGAAAACCTCCTGGGGTGGGCGGAGCTCTGTAGCCAACAAGGAGAATGAGGTGTTCCCGGAAGAGGATGAGAACCCGAGTGAGGACGAGAGCGAGGCCGGCACGGAGCGGCGCACCAGTTACACGGGGACGTATGCCGACAGCGTGGCGGACCGACGGGTGAGCGCCGCTAGCTCCGGGTTACGTTCCGCTGCAGACGATCAGGAGGAGGATGGCTCAGGCGGGGAGGAGGACGCCCAGACGACCAAGGCAGATGATGACGACCTGGACGAGACGTCGTCGAAGATGGTGGTCTACGGACACCACAACGATAGCGGACTCGGGCCGGAGGAGATCACGGGCACGGCGGCATGAAGCCGTAGGAGCACGCGGGCATTTGCCTGATTTGCTACATGACCCTTTTTTCCATGGACAGCGTGATGTTTATTCTGGCTTGAGACATATCCCCTGCGCGTATTTGTTGATACCTGCCTCCGTGATGGATGGCACAACCCGGTTTGTATTTCCTTTGTTGTTTCCTATGTTGTGATGACCCCTGTATGCCCGATGTGTTTATATTCAGCGAGTGCGGACTGGACTGGCCGAGTTTTGTATGTACCCGAGTGAGAGCTCGTCATAAAGTCAATATACTGATTACTACCGATTTTTGGTTGATTGATTGCAAGTGTAAAGGATGTTGTAGAATCGTAGAATACGTAGACAGACCGAAAAAGAGGGAGAGAAGTCATTCTATACTTCCAAGTCAAAGAGTAGTCACATGAAGGCAGTCATGCCCCCGGCTGAGTCAGCCCCCAATGTCTGGATCGGGGCCTCTCCAGGACCTCTCCAGGGCTATCCATGGGGGAAAGAAGACAAATAAGCGAATGCCGAGCTGCGCCTGGCTTGGCTGCACCGTCTCTTTGTGATGAGGATTATTGCCTGGCCTGCAGCAGGCAATTGGCCCCGATTAGCGCCGGCTGGGCCAGACGCCCGAGGCCGAGAGTTAAATACGGCTCGCCCCTGCTGCGGCCCATCTCCATCTAATCTCCATCCACCGGCCATGGCTGCTCTCTAGGCTCTAGTCTAGTCTAGTCGAACGGAGTCTCCAGCCTTAGACCGAGGCCGACGACGCTAGTCTCCGCCCCGTTCTCCTTTCTGCTGATCCATCTCCTCCTCCCTCCTCCTCCCTCCTCCACTCCACACCCTCCTCGTCTCGTCCACCTCGAGTTTCCCTCCGCGCCAGTCGGAGGAGCGGTCAACCGCCATGTTGGACCCCTTTCCCCCTCCGCCAGCCTGGCTGCGAGACGCCGTCGAGCCCTGGGCCCTCCACTACAACGTCCCAGCCCTGACCGAGCATGCTCACGAGGTCGTCATTGCCTTCGTCGGCTACCTGGCCATCCACTTCGTCCTCTCCCCCCTCCTGTCCCCGATCCTGTTCCCCAACCACTACCCCAAACTCAACCCTCGCACCAAGCTCAACTGGGATGTCCACGTCGTCTCCCTGGTGCAGAGCACCTTGATCAACGCCATGGCCCTCTGGGTCATGTACGTCGACGACGAGCGGAACGCCATGAACACCGCCGAGCGTGTCTACGCCTACACGGGCGCCTGCGGACTGGTCTCCGCCTTTGCCGCCGGGTACTTCGTCTACGATCTGATCGTCAGCACCGTCTACATCAAGCTCTTCGGCATCGGAATGCTGTTCCATGGCATCAGTGCCCTATGGGTGTTCAGTTTCGGATTCGTGAGCAGCTCCCCTCCCCCCCATTCTCCCCCCCTCCCCCTCACATAACTAAACCCCAAGCTAACCACTTCCCCCCCTCTCTCTTCACAGAGACCCTTCGTGAACTACTACTCGCCCGTCTTCATTCTCTACGAGCTCTCCAGCCCATTCCTCAATATCCACTGGTTCCTCGACAAGGTCAACATGACCGGCAGCAAATTCCAATGGTACAACGGCATGCTCCTGCTCTTCAGCTTCTTCAGCTGCCGTCTCCTCTGGGGCACCTACCAGTCCATCGCCGTCTACAAGGATATGTGGTACGCCCTGAAACAGACCTGGGACGCGCCTTCTCCCGTGGACATCACCTCCCAGGTCTTCCCAATCCGTGAAGGCTCCCTCGCCGGCATCGAACTCTCCAAATACTCCTCCTTCACCGCCGGCGGCGTCCCCACCTGGCTCGTCCTGACCTACGTCATCTCCAACGTCGTCCTGAACTTCCTGAACTACTTCTGGTTCTCCAAGATGGTCGAGACCGTCCTGAAGCGGTTCCGCACCCCTCCTGCCTCCGAAAAGGCCGCCGCCACTGATGCCAAATCCGCCCCCTCCAAGGAGGAGCAAATCAACCACCTGAGGGAGGATATCGCCCAGAAGGTCGTCCTCGAGGCTGCCTCCCAGCTCGAGCAGGAAGAAGGCGGCCCGTTCCTCGACGATATCACCGAGGAGAAGGTCGCCTCGGCCGTCGACTCCCGGCTCACGGAGGAGTTGAGACGGAGGAAGGCCAATGTCGCTGCCTCGGCTTGAGCCATCCACCCCCCCCCCCCTCCCTTTTCCATCCCGTCGTCCTTCATCTACTCGAAATCCTAAGCGAATCCGACTAGATAGACAGAGATCCCGGGACCTTTTCGCGCAAGAATCGGCGAGCAAACGAGCTTTCTCGCTCTCAACTTAAACCCCCCTCCACCATCCCCCTCCAACAGCTACAACAAGATATCTGTCCCTCGACAGCCCATTCTGATATTTCTCTTGGATTTCCTCCCCCATCTCCCCGATTCAGCGACAGGGCAGAGTCATGCATGCATCCGACAGACAGCAAGTTAGGTATCTTTATATAACGCGCTCGTTTTCTGAGACCCTTGATTGATTGATATCTTGATTCGTTGATTGATTGATTGATTGATTGATTGATCGATTGATTGATTGATTGCGATCTCTCTTTGATTGATTCGGAGTTGTTGATTTATCTGGTCTGGTTCGATCTGGTCCGGTCCGGAGAAACGGGTTTGATTTAATGCCTTTTTTTTTTAATGTTTTTTATCTTCTTGTTGCTCTTTTTTTTTTTTTTTTAGATTTACTTCTGTTTAGTCCCAGATGAAAGAATGAATGAATGCAAAGGAAGACAATATAGGAAAAAGGAAGGAGAGAAAGAAACAATATAATTACCATTGCAATGCATATACATTACCTACCTAGGTACTTAGGTAGTTACTGGGGAAGTGACAGCGAAGAATACCACTGGAAAAAAGGTAGATTTGGTAAAAGTGAATTAAGAAACAACACAGATATCAAAGTAGGCATGACCAGAACCATCCCGAAACCAAACACCACGTGAGCGCCCCCAAGCCAACAACTACAACAGAGATAGATACTGAGGCTCTTGCTTGCCTGCTTGCTTACTGATAACAACAAGAACGTACGTACACAACCCATCTATCCACCATCCAATCCGGTCCAATCCTCCTAGAATGACACGAATGACCAAGAAAAAGATAGATCGACAGAGATAGACAGAGACACGGACATCTCACCGCCCCATGGCCGCCTCCGGCTTGGCAAGCATATACCGCACCGCTTCTCTGGCCACAGGGGTATCCCAGACGCCGTCGGTGCCGCCGCGACGAAACTCGGGCCCGCTGCCATCCTCACCGCCACCGCGGGTGGCCTCGCCGAGGATGGTCTCCAGATCGCGGCGCTGGGAGTTGATCCAGCGACGGACGAAGGTGGCGGGGTCCTTGCTGAGGGCCGTGTAGAACGAGTGTCGGGCACGGGAGTGCGTCAGGGCCTGCACGATGAGGGCGACCTGGTCATCCAATGTGGAGATCTGGCGCATCGATGCCGTGTATTGCGGGTTCTGGGTGAGGGCGAGCATCTTGGACCGGAGCGGGTCTTCCAGCGCCACTTGGATGTCGTAGACCGTGGGCGTGGGGTCCTTGTGGTAGTCTTCATCCACGCGGATGGTGTACGGGAGTCGAATCGGGTCGATGGGGCTGGTGTGAGGGCCAATGCTTTCGGGGATTTGGGGGAAGAACATTTGTTCACGGCCGAAGATCTATATGTTTCGTGATTAGTATGCTGGGTGGTAAGGGGAAGGGAGCCCACATACCGATCGCAGACGGTGGTCACAGCGCACCAGTCGCTTCTCCTCGTCCTCCTGTAGTCCCATCGCCCGGATGTAGTCCCAAATGCCGAGCACTATCCCACTTCGAGTTTCCTCCTCCACGTCCAGCACCTCCGCCAGCTCCTTGCTCAGCTTGTACCGCTCCGGCGTCTCGTCGCGCACGAGACTCACGGTAACGTTCAGGTTCTCTTGCGACGCGCGGGAGAACTGGATTGAGTCGAAGTCCGCCGTGGGCGGCAGCGTCACAGCGTTGGGAGGTAATTGCGGCTTAGTCCAGGTGACCGGCTTGACTTCCTCGGGCATGACGGTGGCGGGCTTATCGAAGTCCACCGTGAGCGATTTGAAGAAATGTGAGAATCGCTGTTTCGGCTTTTTCGTAGACGACTTCTTGGTGTTGTTGGGTCCATCCTGCTCCATCGCATCGTCATCGTTGTTGTCATCATCGGCTTCATCGTCACTGTCCTCCGGCGCCGTGGGATCGGTGTCATCGTCCAACAGACGGCCCTCGATGCGCACCTTATACCGTCCAGAGCCGGGGTTGTTCCCGGGGGCGGCAGTCTGCCAGGGCTGGCTTTCGGCGGTGTTGGAGATCCAGATACGCATTGTGCGGTACTTCTTCACGGATTTGCTGATCGAGTCCTGGATGTCCAGACGTTTGCGGACGATGGCGGCATCTAGACGCTTCTCGAGATCGCGCAGGCTCTTGTATTGCTGCACGCCCTCGCCGATGGCCACCTCCTCGATGCCATCGGGGATGTTCCGGTCGGTGGGTTTGCGGCTGCGACGGAGGGCGGCGTCGTTGGGGTGCTGCTGCATGCCGCGCTGAGGGGGGATATATTGAGGGGGAACGGGCTGGGGCATGGGGACTGGCATGGCGGCCGCTGGAGGAAGGAGACATAGTGAGTATAAGCGGCTTGTTATGGATGGTCAAGGGGTGGGGACTGACCTGGAGGTCCGCGACGAGGCGTGGCAGGCGAGCGTTGGGCGGCCTGGGGGGGAAACCCACGGCCGTAGTTGGGGGGAATTGGGGCGTTCATGGTTGGCGGGAGACCAGATGGCGAGGAGGGCCGCAAGGGAGGATGCGCGAATGGGCGGATAGCGATCGCTGGGGCGATGAGGCAGTCTGGCTGGAGCGCGCAGGGCGAGGGCGAGGATGGCGGAGAAGCTGCGAACGAGGAGCGAGGAGCGAGTAGCGGCGGGCGCCTGCGCGATTCTTTCGCCGCGCTCGCGCTTGACCGCTTTGGGCAGGAACCACCACCGGGCTGTGGTATTGCGCGCCTAGGTACTCCGTACTCACTCGGTATGCCTTGTAATCAATCATCCCATGGCCAATTCATTGACCCTGCCCTACTCTTGTGTATCTGAAGTTACTGCCTCGGTGTCCACTAACCAGAAAGCATGTGCGTGAGGAGATTTCCTCATACAGAACAAAATCAAGAGGCCATCTATGCCTAGCAGTTCAATACTGTCCACTGATTTGATCTCATTCTAGATATCTACGGAGTCTTAGATACACAACAAACTATTGAGTAACAAGACCGAAATCCAGGCTTTAAACAGAGCGGCATCTCGCGTGTCTGGCCTGCTTTTCATGCCTAGAGCCTTGCAAATTATTAAATAAGGCCCTGAGAGAAGCAGTCAACTTTATAGCTATTTCCTTCAATACTTTCTTCGCCTCAACGGCCTGCTTATTTAGTTTATCGATATATACTGTTATAACGTCCCCTATTACCTCTGAACCATCATCAATTACAGTTTTTATCTTATATATACTGTTCTGGACCACCTTACCTAACTTATATACTTTCATTCTGTATTTATCAGTAATCTCTTCGCAAAAATAATTAATAAGACCAGACAGTTCTGATCTGATGCTGTCTTAAACAATATTATTAAGTTCTGATTTAATACTATTATATATAATATCCTGCTGTAGTTTAAAATTATTATAGATTTCCTTATTAATATATCTTTTAATATAAGAATTGACCGGATGGATATCAGAAGGGCTAGATATCCCGGACTTTAATAGTAGACTACTATCTATATCCCCTGATAAGACCAGTAGACGATAGTGTCCGGAGCAAATCAGTAGCTCGCGAACCCGATCTTCAGGAAGTCGGCTAAGCTTCTGCTTAAGATATCTAAGTAAAAAATAATCTGTATTGTCAGGAGAAGAAGTATAAATAAAATAGATTAGACAGATCAAGTTTAAGAATAGTAACAGAGAGCGAGTACTTAGGGTATTAACTTCGGTAGGTACTCTAAGCCAGTCTGGTTATATAAGAAGCAACCTTTTACAACATTCTTCGGGTAACAGGAACCACCCTAGGGACTATTAACAGGCTATAAAAGCTGAAATCTCTTGTAAATATAGAGATAGGATATACCTCTGTCCTGTTTGCTAATGGCCGGATTTAATTCAGGTTAGTTATTATATTAGGATAGACCCGCTTGCTCAGCCGCTGTGGATAAATATTCCTTATCATATGGGGGTGGAGAAAGCTTGAATATACTCGGATCTCTCTCGACTACACCATGCCGATGATGGTCGAAAGACTCTGGCTGGAGGGTTTATATTCTAGAGTAAAAATTTCTTAATCTTCCAAATTCTCCCTCCTGAAATTATACAAGGGCAAAGTATAGATATAGAGATTTTAACTGATAAATATAGATAAATACAATAAAATTTAAGTCTTCTGGATCGGAGGAACTTAGAAACTTTATCTAAGATAGATAAAGAACAATCCCAGGCCTAGCTAAATATATACTAAGTATTAAAACTTCCGCAGTACTACTTATAGTTTGCTGAATCTTTAAGGATAATTCTAATAGATACAGATTAGGATTGCTTCTCTTAACAAGCGAAGAGTTCTGGACCGCTTTTAGGCAGATATTTAATGTTAGGGAATCCGAGCTGTCAGTGGAGTTAGCAAGGGCTGCCTTAATACTAAGAGAGATATATCCTTACTCGGGGACGTTGGAATAGGTAATGCGATACCTGGTATCGCAAGAATATTTCGTGCCTGGTACAGAAACGACAACTTTCTTGGATAAAGCCCAGTACGACTTTTACAATACAGGCGACATTGGAAAACTCTAAAGTTTGTTGGATTTTAGAGATTCCCTCGAATAATCGAGTAGCCCTCCCACCCGGGCTTTGAAAAAGCCCTGACTCCGGTGAATGAGAGATAAGTGATAGAATTGAGAGGACAGCAGTTAAGAGACCGACCGAAAGCTCCTGCGGCCTGGCCACAAGTACATGCTCACTCCAGTTCAAGAAGTTGGAGAGTCCTATAAAAACACAGGAATGGCACGCCAAGCGGTGAGAACGGCAAGAAGAAAACGATTCCTTGATTGACGAACGACAACAAAGGTATTAAAAGCTCTTGCGGCCTAACCACACGTACGTACCCAATCCAAGATCCAAACCTGGAGTCCCATGAGAACACAGGAACGGCAGGACCAGCGGCAAGAACGGCAAAGAGCTAACAGTCAAGTCCCTGGACGTGATGATGATGGTGATGATGATGATGGAGTTGATATCGCACAGAACGAAGGTGAAGCATGAGATATCTCGGGGGGATAAAGGGAGAGAGGAGATTGGTGGGGCGGTGGTCTGGGGAGAGGAGCTTCCTGCCGGAACGGAAAATAGTCTCGCCCAGCTCATGGAGAAAGGATCTTCCGCACCGCACAAAGCCTGAACATGCCCCGCTTTCGGGTAGTACCTGGAGAATCTCCACCACCTACCCCACCTTAAGAAACCTCGCTGCTAGGACCCACATCCAGTACAAAGATACGGAAAGAGAAGCTGCAAATAGCCTTCAAAAATGGTTCAAATCCAGGATGGCCGATGATACGTCCGTTGTGTCTCCTGGGTTTCCCATTCCACATTAAATAAAACGTGCACCAATAGGGTTCTTTCTTTTCCGCCAAACCTAATATACCGCTGCTACAAACTTATGACAAGTTTTCAGGCAGCTAACCTACTGAAGCCGGCAGAATATTAGCAAGGTCACCTCATAAACAACTGGATACCTTAAAAGCTCGAGAAACCTTCCTGCCTATACACCCAAACCACTGAAGATAAGAACCTACTCTGTTTATTTTATTCACCCAATCACCGCAACAGCTATTACTAATAACAGAGAAGAGAGAAGAAACCACTTTCAAACAATTACAGTAATAAATCCGAATATTCAGATCCAGAAAGACCTTCCCCTACTTAATATAGAGATTAAAATAGATCACTACCGAGTCCCCGATCATTACCGTAAAACAAATAAATACTATAAGAATCACTATATTTGTCTATAGAAGGTCACAGAAAAGGAGTTTATCAGAAACTGGGACTGGGACTCTTTAGTTGATTTTGGCCCATAATATAGTAACTAGCAAATCATCTTGCCTGCTTTCAAGGCGCACAATGACAAGTACAATGCTCGTGGCGAGGCATGAACAGACCGTACTTGATGTGAGCAGCTAAGGGTTGTACTCGGAAATATCTTAGTACGGTATATAACCCAGGCCAAGGTAGATACGGTGCTCTATGTGATAAAATAGTATATATTGTGTTTCCACCCATAGATAGCGATTAAATCAGGTACTAGTTAACTAATAGCATCTACATGCTGTAGGTTTAGTCATATAGCTACGTCACATTGGTAGAGGTATACCGTGCCGCTAGATCTAGCATTGCACAGGAACTCCGGCTTCCGGGATTTCGCCGAGTGGGCACAGTTCAAGGTGTGATTGAGGTCAGTTGTCTTGCCTGCTCATATAAACATTCGGCTCGGGATGGTACTTGGGCAAGGCGAAATAAACAGCGCTCTGTATCCAGAAGCTCTTAGTTAATAATTAACAAACTTGCCTTCTCCCGTCGCAAGTTGTATTACGGATGTCATTCTCAACAATTTATTATTATACCGTACTCCGATTCTAGTAGGGGACAGAAAGAGCGCGATATAGAAATTAGTAGTTGATTTTATTGATTAAAAGCCTCATGTTTCGGTGAAATGCGGGAACCACGAGTATTCTCGCTCGCATATTCCTCCTGCCTACTGATTACGTTGCTATTATCTTACAGTCACGCCGCAAGGGCCCTAATGCACGTATTAGCTTGAACATTAGCCCGCTTAAATGACTGGTAAGCTATACCACACTGCTTCTTATCACATAACAAGCTGATCTTTATCTGGATATAAATATCAGTAATTATTTCAGGTTAAGAACTAATTTCTAGTCTTCTTAGATACAGATTTTTCTGGACATCTTATTAATAATTTTATTATAATTTATAGTAAAAATACTACAGTAGTTAGTTCCTTATCTGTTCTTCCTAAATTTCTTATAACCGGATTATAAAGCGACAGTTCTCAGCGACTAACTACTATCTATTTCTTACTTAACTTACCTCTATATCTGTTAATTCTGGGGTTTTATCTATATATATCTTAGATAATTCTCTCGGTTATATTACAGTTGGATCAGAATTACTTATAATAATTAAATCACCCAGCTTTCTTTTAGGCTTATTCTAAAATAGTCAGATAGTACTTATCTAGAGGAAGTTTTAGCTATATAAGTTACTAGAAAAGCAGGCTTACCTATACTAAAAATTATCTGTTATAGAGAGTATGCTGATAGCTCTTATATACCGGTTTTAATCCTAATAACACATATTCCTGGCAAGGAGTTAGGTCAAGTTTATAATATACTTAGTGACGAAGAGAAAGAGGCAGTATTCCGACAGCTTAATTATTATTTAATATCTATAAGAAACTGGAAAAATCTGTAGGATAAGAGTACAATCTGTTCTATAGTAGGAACTAGGAATACTTATTAGAAATATTCAGGTATCTAATTATCTTATAGATCTATTCAAGTCAGAGCAAGAATTCAACAATTATTTAATAGGACCGGCCTGGTCGGGCGGATTCCTGTCCGAATCAGCTTATCGCGAAGCAATAAATCAAGCTAAAAAGATAGAGGAGCTATCCTATTGTATTATCTTTATATACAGTAATTTATAATACCACAATATTATAATCTACAAAGGATATATTACAGGCTTTCTAGACTGGAAATCAGCAGACTGGTATTCTGAATATTAGGAATTTATAACAGTATTAAGATTCGTGCCCGAGAACTTCTGATAGTATTACTTTATAATTAATCTCGGTAGAAAGTTTTTTATATTAGAATTAAGCTGTAAAAGAGTATTAACTTCTTTAACCAGTACCTCTTATTACTGGTAATAATCTACTTATTTCTAATCTTTTATCTAAACTATCTTAGTAAGGCTGTGTTCTGAAATAATTATATTCTCGTACTTAAGAGCTGCTAGCCTGCTCGGATTACCGTTATTTATACTGTATAAGCCTCTAGGCTATAGAAGGAATTAAAGTATTAATTTATTATAAGTAGTTGTCTTAACCTCTAGCTCGTACACATACTGTAAGTTCATCTTGACTTTTATTTATATAAAAAATCCGGATAGAAAATAGGATTAAATTAAGGTTCTGGAGCAGTTATAAAACAAATCTAAGCTATTTAAGACTATATAAACTAAATATAATACTAACTTAATATGCATTAAAAAAATTGCCAGAAGCCAGATACTGGAAGAAAGAATTCTCTTTAGACTGTTATAGTCTTCAGCCTTAAGAGTAAGATATTAGCTATTTCTCTACTGTAAATAAAAGAAAGAGTTTAACTATACTATAAAATATAAATTATATTCAAAGCCTGTAAAGAGTAGAGGCTGCTAACAGCTTTAGCTGATTATTTCTTACTGTACCTGCCGTATTAGTATTTATTAGGGGTTAGAAACCCTTATATATAGAGCTTGGTTACCCTGTGCTTAACAGATAAATAAGATGGATGTTCTCTCCTATATAAGGCGTGGCGGCTAGTTAACTGTTGCTCAGTTAACTTGTGTTGACCTTTTAGTCTAGCGGGAAAGTATCGTCACGTG
>KZ826085.1:5071-40533 GCA_003184645.1 Aspergillus ellipticus CBS 707.79
CCCCCAATCACCCCCCTTCAATGTACGTCTACTTACATGTCTTGATACCCGAATAGAACAATCTACACCCTCCAGCCCAACCCCTCCCCGCTACGCATCCTGTCCGGCCCCCCCTCGAACCCGAAACTGCACATGCTGAACGGATACGTCGACACGCCGCTGTTCCGCCATCTGGGCAGCTCGTCATGGCATCAGAAGGATGCGCGGGTGATCAAGGCGTTCGCGAACGTGGATCAGCGGTTGTCGTTCGCGGCGATATTGGTGGTCTTGGGGGGCATATGTTGGGTGAGTGTGATGGGTGTGTCGAGGGCGAGGACGAGAGTGTGTGGGAGGGACGCCGAGTTGGGAGGGTCGATGGAGGAGGCGAGCGGGGAGTGGAAACGTGTATGATCTTTGTATTCTGGTGTTTGGTCCACCTAGCTTTGGAGTGCAGTGTATTTATTGGGAGCTGTTGGGGTAGTTGAGTTGTAATATATTTTTTTTGCATTTGTCGAAGCATTTTGTTCTGTGTGGGGAATACATTTCGTTTCTATGGGAAAGCCTCTTGGTGTTTAAATATTTAATGCACGATACACATTTCTCAAAGGTAAAGACAAGATTACCCTGTATACTGCAACCAAAACTTTTGAAAGGAGAAAGTCCTCATTATTACGGTTAGGATTTACTACCAAGCATTCACACCCTACTACTAAGGTGTCTGGAAACCTTTTTAGTCGATTAGGGTTTTGACAATTACTGTTACTTCTTCGGAGATATTTATGTGCAGACGCATTGTAACACCACTGATCAAGCCAAGCGATACAAGTCATTAAACCACATATACCGACTAACCACCAGGTACAGCACGCGATCCCACGAATACTGCGTGACATGCTGTCCGAACGCTTCCCTCGCCACCAGATACGTCCTCCACGGGCTGACCAGCAGCGCCTTGTCACAATACCGATCCAGCCGGGAAGTGACGTGCTCCGGTGGAGCGGTCCAGACAGCCTTGAAGATGCGCCAGGAGAACGGGATTGAGGTGAGGATCAGATCGACCAGGGAGGAGTACTTGCGCAGGAGGAAGACGCTAGTTAAGGCGTAGACAGGGGGCGGATGGGCGTAGGTTTCGGTGTATTTTCTGGATATTGTTAGTCATGTTTCATATTAAGGGATTGAGATAAGGATACGTACAATACCCCAGCACTGACTGCTCGGTGGTTAATATGGCCGGACACGCCGCCGTTGTCGAAGGTGAAGATCTGGGTTTATCAGCCGTGTCAAAATCCAGAGGAAAGCATGAAGAGATGTTGAAGAGCGACATAACACATCCGGGCAAGAATGGACACATACCAAGTCCACCTTCCACATCTCGACGTAATGTGCGACGATATCCTGGATCACGTCCTCGCGCCACCACTTCTTGGGGTTATCCTGCAGCGCGCCATGCTCGAGCACCACACACCGTTCGGCGGGGATGCCCAGCTTGGCGCAGCTGTGCTCGATCTCGCCTCGACGAACGTCCCCAAGGCCATTGTAGTCGCCTGTATCCATTAGTATTGTCATATCACTATTGGTAGTGACAACTAAGAGGGGCATACCGGTGGACAACACCAGCAAGGCACGTGTCACAGCAGGATCATCCCGGCCGTACAGGATGGTCGGACTGAAGAACAGGGTCTCGTCGTCGGGGTGAGCCGTGACCAGGAGGATGTTCCGCGCCTGCTGGATGGTCCCCGGCACTAATCTGGGATCATTTGCCAGATAATAGGCCAGCAGAAGGTAGAGGAAGAGCCCGGCAGACAAGAGAATGAGGGCTGAGTAGGCGAGAACCCATCGCCAGTCTCGGCGGCGAGTCTGCCGGGCCAGACGCTTCAGGACATGCAGAGGAGTGGCCATCGGCGCAGAAGACTTGAGAGGGGAGGGGTAGCTGAGAGACGCTGGGTGTCTTCCGGACATCTTGCTGGGCTGGAGTGTGAGTGCCCAGGTAGAGGGTGAATGAAGCAGCGACGGTCCCTCATGGGCGACACAACTGTCTGCTTGCTTGCTGCCTGCCCGTCTCGGGCTCCGCGGGGAATACGGTACGGGTACCGGCTGACAATACCGTACATAGAGGTATGTATAGTCTTCAATACAATACAATACAATATAATATAATACAATACATCACCAAAAAAAAAAACCTGACATCAGGACGTTGGCAACCCTACCAGGCAGCAACCCAAAGGCTGGCCGAGGGTGGCTGGCGCGAATAACTCTATTCCCCTGCGTCGGTGAGTGATTTGGCTGGCCAATCCGCGCGGCGCAGAGGGGCTGAGACGGGCAGCCCGATTGAGAGATTCGCCGATGCTTGATTGTCTTCATGGGGGCCACCACTAGCGACGGGCCCTGATTCTAGATCGCTCGAATGGGGCGAAGCTTGTCTGCTGCCATTCGTTCGTCTAAACTTGCCCACCATCCAAAAGGGTCCTCCTCGTGAAGCGCTTTGCTGCTGCCTGGCGCGAGCAATTTCTCCGCGGCTGTCAGATCATCAGATGACACACAGGGCAATGCTTAACCTAGGGGTTCAGGGTCCGGTTTCGCCCCATGGCCGTCATCTCGTGTCAAAATGATAGACGGAGGGCTGTTTCGGGGGGGTGAGTTCACTAGCGCTGACAGGGTGTCAGTCTCGAAGACCCTGATGGCCGTCGAGGCTTTTCTCGTATGTTCGATCGAGGGGGGGGGGTCTTCACGGGGCATTTGTGCTGCTCCCACTGACTTGACTCTATTCGGGAGCCTCATGGATGAGATGCTCAATGCAATATGACGCGCTGTTTTGATTCTCTATTCCAAAACCCCATGGGCTCTGGTGGGTGCTTCCAATCCGGGTTGAATCTCACATCACCTCACATATCACATCTGTCCATCCCCGGTCGCAAACACAAATAACCACATCGAGCCAACTCCGACAATGGAATCCCCCATATCCATCAACCCCATCCAGTTTCGCGACCGGCAATACCCCCCACCATAGGCAGTGTATGCACGACACATCCCGATGCACGCATCTGCCAGGGAAGACGCGACCTGCAGGGCTGTTGCCAAGGCAATCCCGCGCCCTGCAGCATCACCACCATCCCACCCCATCATCCTCATCCAAACATTCCCCATCCCCTGATCCCATCCCCACCAACCAACCCCAGACCATGTTGTCACCACTGTCAACGCTGGGAATCGCCCTGCTGGCCCTGCTGGCCCCGCTGGCCCCGATCACGCACGCCAGCCGCACGTACTTCTACGTCGGGGGCAACTACACCCTCGACAGCAACGGCGAACACATCCACTCGGGCCAGATCTACGTCGAGAAGCTGACCCCTGCGGTCGTCACCCAGCCGCATCCCATCGTCTTCATCCACGGGCAAGCCCAGACTGGCACTGTACGTCTCTTCCCCCCAACCCCCCATTCCACTCTCAACTCCTCCTCTCCGCCACCCCAGATCCCCATGTACATCTCTCTAACCCCCCCCCCCAGAACTGGCTCAACAAACCGGACAACCAACCCGGCTGGGCGCGATACTTCCTCTCGCAAGGCTACGAATGCTACATCCTGGACCAACCGTTCCGCGCACGCAGCCCATGGCAATCCTTCAACGGAGCCCTATCAACCTACTCGGCCGAACACCTGGAACAATACTTCACTGCGACCGAAAAGTACAACCTGTGGGCCCAAGCCAGCCTGCACACGCAATGGCCCGGCACAGGAGAGATGCACGACCCGATCTTCGACGCGTACTACACCAGCACGGTGCCGTTCGTAGGCGACCCGGCCACCCAGGAAGCCGCGATGCGGGATGCCGGGGCGGCGCTTTTGGAGAAAATCGGCGAGCCGGTGTTCCTGCTGGGCCACTCGCAGGGCGGGCTAATGGCCTGGGCGGTTGCGGACTCGCGGCCGGAGCTGATCCACACGATCATCGCGATCGAGCCGTCCGGACCGCCGTTCGTCGAGGCCATGTGGGGGGGCGGTCCGGCGCGGAAATGGGGGTTGACGGATACGCCCCTGAAATATTCGCCCGAGGTGTCCAATCCGGAGACGGAGCTGGTGAAGACGACGGTGCCGTCGAACGACTCCGATCGGTTCGATTGCGTGCTCCAGGCGGAGGATCCGCCGCCGCGGAGACTGGCGAATATTGCCCTGATTCCGGTGCTGTTGGTCACTTCGGAGGCGTCGTACTTTGCACAGTATGATTGGTGCATGGCCGGGTTCTTGAGGCAGGCTGGGGTGCAGACGGAGCATGTACAGTTGGCCGATGAGGGTATTCGCGGGAATGGGCATATGATGTTCTTGGAGGAGAATAGTGATGCGATTGCAGAGCTTTTGCATGGGAAGATGCAGAGGTATGCGACGGGTGGGGGAGGGTCGGAGCTGCGACGCGCGCAGGGGGTGATGGAGATATAAGGTGGTGGGTTGGGAGATGGTTGGGGGATTGTGAGGTTTGGGATGAGCTGGGGATAGAAATGAGGATCGTTGTGTTGAATGGATCGATGGTCGGTCGTGTCGGGAGGCATTCTATAGATGTCGGCATCACTTAAAGTATAATCTTAATCACTGAGTTCTCATAACCTGCATGGCTGTCTCCTTGCATCTGGCGCAGTGGTGTCCATGATGCGGGATAGCTATCACCAGGATACATCCCTAGTGATCTGGGTACAAGGAGTGTGACATATTATAGTATTACTCAATTAATACATCGTAACAAACATGACATGTCGGGTTTCCAGTGCATGGAGGTCTTAATATGGGCAAGATGCTCGGGGTTTGAAGACACTGCAGTGATGGGCTATATACACTACGGCTAAAAAACTACCCACAAAGAAACCGGGCATGACTCCACATATTCTTCGATAATGATGATCCACCGTAAACCAGACATCATGCTGTTCGTGCACACACGTAGGATAGAAACTAGACATGCTCCGTATGCTCCGTACCCACCTTGGCATCCGAAATGGCCGAGCTCTCCTTGACGCGCTCGTTCTCGAGCTCAATGTACCGCACGGGACGTTCCACGCAGAGAGCCTCAGGCGTCCGATGGATGAAAAGGCCATTGTTCTCCACAAAGAAGCGATCAATATCCTCCAGGGACCGGTTCGCCGTCTCGGGGTAGAAGAAATACACGGTCGGGACGAAGGCAAAGTTGAAGACGGTCCAGATGATGTAGAACCGCCATCCGAGGTTCTGGATGCCCGTCGGCATGATCTCCACCACCATGAAGTTCATCGCCCAGTTTGTCGCCGTGCTGAGGGCCGCGCCCTTGGTCCGCGTGCCCAGCGAGTTCAGCTCCACGGGAAGTAGGATGTCTGCTGCATGGCCGCCGCGCCGGCTCCCAGCAAGAGTCGGCGAACCGTGCAGGTGCCTTGCTCTTCCCCGGTGGCACCGCGGAGCAACTGCCCCCAAGAGAGGCCGTGCTCGCGCTCATACTGGATCGTGGTCACAATCTCTGTGTATGCAGCGATGACATACGAGTCGCGGGGATCCTTGTCCTCGAGGTCTGCTATGATCTGCTGCGCCTCTTCATGGCGATCATGACTGATCAGCCACCGGGGTGACTCCGGGAGCCAGGGCACCGTCGCGAAGAGCACCAACATGAAGACCAGCTGGAACGCCAGGGGGAACCGCCAGCCAGCCGGTCCGGGTACAAAGGAGAAGGCGAAGGTCATCCAGTTGGAGAGCGAGTAGCCCGCCACGTTGAGGACCAACTCGAAAGATGACCAGCTTGCCTCGCCACTCGATCTGAGATGTCTCGCCCTGCCATACCGGCGCCGTGGCCGTGTTCAAGCCATTTCCCAGCCCGGCAACAACCCGACCCACAATCATCTGGGGCACACTGTATGCCGTAATCTGCAAGAGGGCACCCACCATCATGATAGATGTGCCCCAGATGATGGTCTTCTTCCGCCCCCATCGTTCGCCAAAGTACATCGCAGCCATGGCTCCGACCAGGCAGCCCGCGTCGTAGACAGCTGTGATGGTTCCAAGGAGCGTTGCATAGTCATGGAGATTGAGGACGCTCAGGAAGTCACGGGTCACAATGACACCCGCTGTGCAGAGAAGCTAGTCAGCAATTGCACTGTTCTGGGGATCCAGGCTTCCTACCGAAGACGCCGTGGTCGTATCCGAACAGCAGCATATCCGTGGCACAGGCGACGGTGACCCAGAAAGTGAGCCACCCCCCCTTTATGCCAAAATATGGTTTGTGGCTAGCCGGATACATCGCTGCCAATATAATGAAGAAAGGTCACACGGTGGATAAAATAGATCCACAGAAAAACGGCCATGCAAAAAGGCCCATGAACGAGTCGCTGCAGGGAGGATACGCCTCTTGGGCACCAGGGGGATTATAAAGTTCCCCTGGTATAGAACCCCCTCTCTTTCATAGACTTTGCGTGATGCCAGCCAAGCCAATGGAATAATACTCGTCCTTGGCAGTGCACGCACACCGATGCTTCTCGGGGCATTGTGGACGGTACCCCATTGCCCCAGGTTCAAGATGGGGGGAACTATACCCCAGGCCGTGGGATGCAGCCCCCACGGAGGGCAGCCCTGATCGACGATGATAGGGCCGTTCCTCCGCTGGTGGCCCTCTCCGGGTGCCATCCGGAACAAGTCAAGGTGCAGGGACGCCTCGGCTCCGGCGGAGGGACGCAGTTTGCACATCATACGGTGAATGGATGAGCCGGGGCGCAAGAACTGGCAGGGAAACTGGCGATCCACTTGGGGCCGGACGGCCTCCGACCGGGGTCGCCAGACAAAAGGCATCTTCCGCCGGAACCGAGGCTGCGGGAAAAAGTGGCATGGTGCGGACGAGGCCAACTATTTATACTCGACCAGCATGATGCCATCCATCGTCTCCATTCTTCTTCAGACTCACGACCTCATACCCTCACAACCATGACCGCTACCGACTCTCCGCAGGAGAACCAGGCCGCCGTGCTCCAGCCCGGTGGCTCGTTTTACTATGAAACCCGCGATATCCCAACCCTCCAGTCCGACCGGGATGTGATTGTCAAAGTCATCGCCACGGGTCTCTGTGGCTCGGACGTGAGTATCCCCCCATGGTCGCACTCCGATAAAACTAACTGTCTACAAGGTTCACTACTGGCAGCATGGCCGCATCGGGAGATACGTCGTGGAGAAGCCCCTCATCCTCGGCCACGAGTCCACGGGGATAGTTGTCTCCTGCGGGCCGAATGCCCAGGGCCTGGCCGCCGGAGATCGCGTCGCCATGGAGCCTGGCGCCTCTTGCAACAGCTGCGAGTTCTGCCGCAGTGGCCGCTACAACCTGTGTCGCTCCATGCAGTTCGCCGCAACTCCCCCCGTGGACGGAACCCTCTGCACCTACTACCGCGTGCCTGCCGAATGCTGTTTTAAACTGCCCAGCCACATCTCCCTGCGCGACGGGGCCTTGGTCGAGCCGCTGAGCGTGGCGGTGCATGCGTGCCGGCTGGCCGGCGACCTGCAGAACCGCACGGCCATCGTCTTCGGGGCTGGCCCCGTGGGATTGCTCTGCTGCGCGGTCGCACGCGCCTTGGGCGCTGCCTCCGTCGTCATCGTGGACATCGTGCCCAGCCGGCTCAGTGTTGCCAGGAAGCACGGCGCCACCCACACCTACCTGATGTCCTCCGAGTCTCCGGAAGAGAACGCCGCCACCCTGCTCGCCGCAGCGGGGCTGGGAGAAGGCGCGGACGTGGTCCTGGATGCCACGGGGGCCGAGCCCTGCATGAACTGCGGTCTGCATGCGGTCGCGCCGGGAGGGGCCTTTGTGCAGGTCGGACTGGGCCGATCCAATGTCTCCGTCCCCATCGGGCAGATCTGCGACAAGGAGGTCGTCGTCAAGGGCAGCTTCCGATACGGCCCGGGCGACTTCCGCCTCGCCGTGGGGCTGCTGCAGGCCAACCGGGTCAACCTCGAGGGGCTGGTCACGAACGAGTACTCCTTCTCGCAGGTCGAGGAGGCCTTCAAGAACGTAGCCAACCGGGTGGGAATCAAGAGTGTCATCTATGGACCGGGGGTGGATGCGGCGACGGCCAATAGCATATAGAACAGTCTACGGCGGCACGTGAAAGCTGCACTTGCCCGTCTACACAATCAGATCATATCCTCTCAGCACATCTGGCCCTAGAGTCCATTCCATGCCGTGTCCCATAGCCAGTACAACCCATTCTCGACGTTGCCGTCATGGCCGGCGTTGACCGGGTCGGCGGCACTCTCGGAGCCCTGCCAAGCACTGTCGGGTGGTACTTGCCAAAGATCGGGGAACGGGATGCCGGGACTTGTTTCGTGACCATCTCCGAGAACCGGCAAGTGGAGCGTGCAATCATCACCCGGAACCATCACTGTACTACATTAGCGGCGGTCGGACAACCGGATGAGGGGGGGGTTCCTACCATGCTGCACAGAGGTCAGGCTTTCATTCAGCCGGTTAGCTCGACTGACGTCGGTGGGCCCACCTCCGACCACGGAATCCGATAAGTCGAGGGTCGCATCCAGCGGCAACCGAAGCGTATCTTCGACGGACCGGAGCGACGGGTCGGGCGGCACCTGTCGAGGATCCAAATCCACCGTAGTGTTGGTAAGGGGAGCCAGCATGGCGGCGGACTCCCGGCGCAGAAGCATGGTCACAATCTTCTTCAGGACCAGCGTGCTTTGTCTCGAGAGGGCCGACCGTCTACCCAGCAGGTCCTGCAAACGCAGGATTCGGGTCATGGTCCGCTTTACTTCCTGGGCAGCATCAGACAGCGGTTGTGACAGCGCGGTCACCGCCAGCACAACGGCCGCATGGAAGAGGTTGATGGCCAGAAAGGCCACCAGATGGCTCTCCGTCGCCAGCTGGGCGAGCACCGGCAGCTCGGTCACCCGCGCCGTTCGCACCGCTGCCTTGCGCCAGAAGTCGGAGCTGGCGGTGTCTACTTGGGGGATGTCGGCTGATTGGGACGCCGGGGAGTCGAGGTCGGTTCTGGCGGGAGACAGGCTGGTTGAGAGGTGGTTGACTTGCCGCGCAAGCAGAGGGCGGTGGAGCACAATCAGGATGTTATCGTATGTCAACTGCAGCGACAAGGCCTGCAGAGCATGTGCCTTGGACCCGGGCTGACCCCCTGGTCGGTAATCCTCATTGAGATTAAGGACCAAGTGACTTGGTAAAGACTGTCGCCAGGTCTGGAGATTCTCGGTCGCCTGCTTGACCATGGTCACATAGGTGTCACCCACGAGCTCTTGCGACGATCTCGAGGTCCGCGACCCGAAGATGGTTTCCAAGGCCGACGAGACCATCAGATACAGACGGTTCAGCTCTCGCTGGTAAGGCGAATAGCAGCAAATCGGTACTGGTCGGCCGACCGCCGGGGTGAATGACGGATTCTCGTAGAAATCCACCGGCATGCCCAGGTTGCAGTCTTTGTCGTTGATCCCCAGAGGGGTGCCGTAGGTAATGGACGCAAATCGGTCCCAGGTGTAGATCGTCCACCAGACTCTTTTCCGCTCTTCCAGGTCGGCGAGGTCGCCTCCTTGGGGCTCACGATGTAGACCGATCGCTTGCGCCATCCGGATGGTTGCGCCCAGCAGGGTAAAGGACAAGTTGGGGCGTCCGTGGTAGAGATGGTGGGAACCCAACAGAATGCAGGTCTGCACGGCGAGGATGGAGGGCTGGTCCATCAAATCCACCAGATCGGCCTCCACGACCTTGATCAGATCTGCGCTCACCTTGCGCCAGTCATGGGCTGCGTCGGTGGCATTTCCGGTCCATCGCTGCGAGCGATACCAGGCGGCCATAGCCAGCATAACCGCCAACAGCAGGAGGAATGGTCTCTGGGCGGGGTCCGCACATCCATCGGCAATCGCGCGGAGCCTCTTGCGCAGCTTGGGTTCGTAGACCACCAGGGAGAACCAATGGACGGCATCAAAGTAGTCGTCTAATAGGCTGCGGATGACCTCGATGGCTGGGAACGGCTGTCCCAGGATGGCGGACAATGGACGACGGTGGTCGGCGACCGTGCCCGGAGCCCGCGGACTGTTGTTACTCCCCGTGTAGCCCGGGATCGCGAAGGTGGTTCGTTCATCTAGATGCTGGCTGTCGAGCTCGCAAATCTTCCGTGCGATGCCCATTGCCGATTCAGCCTCGCCCGGTTCGATCGTCGATGGGGTTAGGGGGGCGTCTGGGGGTTGGGTGCGCGCCCGTGGAGTGGCAACCCCGTCCGCATGCCTGTCCTCGTTCCCTGGGCCGCCTCCCGATCCATCTCTCTGTGATTGTACCGGAGGTTCGTTCTCGCCCGAACGGGGTGTGGATTGACGACGGATATTCGGTCGGCTCTGGCGAGATCTCGTCTGTTTGCTGTGTCTGTGTCTGCAATGAATGCTCAGTGGGCGGTTCCTGGAAGCGCGGGGGCGGCTTACTGTCGCGGCGGACGGGCGGGGGGTTGGCGGCACTCGGCGTCGGCGCGCGCACACAGAGAGCACGGGCGAAAGGGATCACACTGGTCGCGAAGAGGAGGTTGATTAGCCATGGGGTTTGTCGGGGTCGGGTTCGGGGCCCCGGAAGCAGACGTACCCGGGATTTGTACAGGCGACATCGTTCACAGGCACTGCTGACGCGGGTGGGCAGGACAGCGCGGGACAGTCTGCGGCGTTTGGAGGCACTCGGGGTTTGGAAGTCCTCTTCTTCCCCCTCCTGCTGCGGAGGTGGTGATTGCACCATGATAAAGGGTTTCTGTCCGTCGATCAATGGGGTCGGATTGTGTTGTTCGGGGGGAGAGGAGGAACTGGAGAAGGAACTGAAGAGGAATTGAATGTGGGGAAGACAGAACAGAGCGGAGAGAGAGAGAGAGGGAAACAGTCGGTCGGACACAAGGAAACGAGAGGGCGGTGAGGCGGTTCTGCCCCCCCCTGATGGGCCCCAGGCCTCTTCAGGCACCCCCGGAGTGAGTGTTCCCGACAGCATCATTGCTCGTTCTCATCTAAATATCAGGATGGACTGGAGATACTGCTCATCCCGCCCGGTGATATTTTTCTGATCTTTTTACCCCCGGACTATACCAATCATGAGACTTGACTGTGTACTAGTTAGCAGGTAAACACCATTCCTGGAAATAGGGATTCACTGCTGGTACATTAAGAACCACTCGAGCCAAGCCACTCGGGCAACCGACGAACAAATCTAATGATCAACAATACATCAATACCCAGCATTCATCGCCACCAAGAAGCACCCGTGCAGAGGGCTGCACACGGCCCGTGGTTGGGGATATTACCCGTTCGGGCAGGTCCCCGCGCAACCCCGGATTGTCTTATTTATGTTCTGCTCTCCCCGGGGGTGGCATGAAGATCGAGCACCCCTTGCTGGACCCTTGCTGGAATATCTGCATTTTAGACAAGACACCCCCAGCATGGCTCCCCACCCGCCCTCTGAGCCGGAGACCATCGCACTCGACAGCTTCACCGACCCACCACCAGAGCCCACCCCCCGCAGCAACCCCCCGGAAAAATCCCCGCGCCTCAAAATCATCGCCTCCGCCTTTTCCTTCTTCGTGGCCGGAGTCAACGACGGCAGCCTGGGCTCGCTGCTCCCCTACATCCTGCAGACCTTCAACATCAGCACCAACCTCGTGGTCGTCGTGTACGTATTAGCTCTCGCCCCTCCCGCCAAGCATCAACCCTAACGAACCCCTCCAGCTACGCCACCAACTTCTTCGGCTGGCTCGTCGCCGCCCTGACCAACAGCTCTCTCTGCCAATACCTGGGCCTCGGAGCGATGATGGCCCTGGGCGCCAGCCTGCAAGTGCTCACCCACGCGCTGCGGGCCTGGCTGCCCCCCTTCCCGCTGTACGCGGTGACCTTCTTCCTCGCCAGCCTGGGCCAAGCCTACAACGACACCCACGCCAACATGTACGTCGCGTCCGTGCCCGCCGCGCACCGCTGGCTCGGCTTCATCCACGCCATGTACATGGCCGGCTGTCTGGTGGGGCCCGTGGTGGCCACGGCCGTGGCATCCGCCAATGCGCCCTCGCAGTGGAACCTGTTCTATCTGGCTCCATTAGGGCTGGGCGTGGTGAATCTGACCCTCGTACTCCCTGCCTTCCGCGATCGAATGACCGTAGCCTCCACCCAGCAAGCCGACACCAACACGGACACGGACACTACCCGCCAAACAAACGCCCCATCAAAGGGCACCCGCGCCGTCGAAGAAATGAAAGCCACCCTCCGCGTCCCCGCCGTCTGGCTGACCAGCCTGTTCTTCTTCTTCTTTCTCGGCGCGAACATCACCGCTGGCGGTACGTTCTTCTTTTTTCCCTCCCCCATCCTCCTTCTCCGCTCCCAATCCCAACCCAGATCCCAACCCAGATCCGAAACTAAGACATGAACAGGCTGGATCGTCGAATACCTCACCACGGTCCGCCACGGCAAAGTGCAACAGATGGGGAACATCCCGACGGGCTTCTACGGCGGGGGCTTCCTCGGCCGGCTGCTCCTGGCCGAACCGACCCACCGACTGGGCGAGCGGCGGATGGTATTCATCTACGCGGCGCTGTGCGTGGGGCTGCAACTGGTGTTTTGGCTGTGCGTACATCCCCGGTTTCACTTGTACTAGATTTCGAATTATGGCCATCGATTGATACTCACAGGGTACCGAATATCGCAGTCGAGGCTGTGGCAATCTGCCTGATGGGGTTCTTTTCCGGGCCGTTTTTCGCTACTGTGAGCATTTCCCATCTTATCCCTATCACTATGATCCTGTTGCTGGGATCCACAATGTCAAGGGAGTGAACCTGACTGGGATAGGGAATATCCGTCGCCTCGAAGATCTTCCCCGACGATATTCGCTCATCAGCCTTAGGTACCTCCCCTCCCCTTTCCCTCATCCCATCTACTCCGATCCCATGATAAATACTGATATGAATCTGAATCAGCATTGGTCTTTGTCCTCGGCCAAGTCGGCGGCTCGCTCTTCCCCGTGCTGACGGGAATCATCGCCGCGCACACGGGGGTCAAGGCGCTGCAGCCGATGTTGCTGGCGCTGCTGTGCGCGACGGGGGTGAGTTGGTTGCTTGTCCCAAGGGTGCCGCGCTTGCGGACTGAATGATTCTTCTTTTCCTATTCCTGCGCCTATTGCGCCCTGTCGGGGTGCATGAGGGTGGGTATGGTGGGGTAACAACATTATGTAGTGAAAGTGGGGTTGTGTGTGGGATGTTTGTCGAACACGTTCGAGGCTGGGGGATAGGGTTGGGTTGTACCTTTGGAGAGGGATGCGTACATACAAATCGGAAAGTGACCACTGGAGTAAGGAGGTGTGAAGTATACATACATCATGATACTTATATATATGCTAGAAATAAGAATAACGGAGTAAAACGGTGTTGAGACATTCAATGTAGTGTAATCGGGCCATCGCCAGATTTGCCGCATCCGGCAAGGCCACGGCCCCAGCCGCGGGGATCATTGCTGGGAGACGAGGTGGACGGACTTGGACGGGGTGGGACGGGCCAGGGGGAGGCCAGACTGGAGGGGTGGAGGGGCAGGGGAGGGGCAGGGGAGAGGGGGTCGAGCCCCAACCATTTAGCCAGGCCATCCAGGCCATCCAGGCCTGACCGTCCCCACCGCCTCCAAGCTCACCGACCTGTTCCGCCTCAAGGGCAAGGTCGTCGTCGTGACCGGCGCCTCCAACCCGCGGGGCATCGGCATCGAGGCGGCGCGGGGGTGCGCGGAGATGGGCGCCGATGTGGCCATCACCTACTTCACGCGCAAGGCGGACGCCGAACAGAACGCGGTGGAGCTGGCCCAGGAGTACGGGGTGCGGGCCAAGGCCTACCCCTGCGACATCCGCGACTACGCGGCGGCGGAGACCCTCGTGCAGGCCTCTTACAACGTGGCTAAGGCCGGCTGCGTGCACTTCGCCAAGTCGCTGGCCAACGAGGGGCGGGACTTTGCCCGCGTCAACTCGGTGTCGCCCGGCTACATCGACACGGGGCTGTCGGACTTCATCGGCCAGGAGACCAAGAACCTGTGGCACAGCATGATCCCGATGGGCCGGGATGGCGTGGCCAAGGAGCTCAAGGGGCTGTATGTGTATCTGGTGAGCGACGCGAGCAGCTATACCACGGGCACGGACGTGATTGAAAAAAATTAAGATTTGAAAAATAAATCAGAAATCTAAAACAATAATCTAACTAAAAAAAATAAATATAAAAATAAAATAAATTATTAATAATATAATAAAAATAGCTGCTGTACAGATATTAATCATGAACTAGTTTTTATTTATTATATTTAATTTTTTACTACTATTATATAAAATTATAACATAATTAAATTAATTAAACAATATTTTACAGAGAAATACTATAGATAAGATATTAGTTTTTATATAAATATGAAAACTTTTTTTGAATTAAAAAACAGTAATATAATACAATATTAGAATTTATCATTATAAGAAAAAATTATGAAAATAATTTATTATCTAAAGAATAAAATAAAATATTAAATAATATTATATAATTCTAAGAAAATAGCATATATATAATAAGCTTTTCTCAGAGTATAGATAAAGATAATATTATAAAAATAGAAATCAAAATCAAAATCAAAATCAAAATCAAAAATCAAAATAGAAAAATAAATAAATCAGAAAATATTAATAAAAAGATTATAGATAAGTATAAGAGTAATTAAATAAATAGTGAAATATATAAATATATGAATACATGAATACGTGAATGGATGGGTGGATGAGTGAAATGATGAATCAACCGGGACCGGGCACTGCAAGAGAGTACCAGACCGCCAGGCCCAGACAGGAAACCGGCCAAACAAGCAATTGTGGGGTCGCGTGTATTCCCCGTTGGGGCAGCCACCTGACCTGCCCGATCCGGCAAGTCACGCGGTGGTCGCCTGAGGACCCGAAGCCGACGATGCCGCGTCTTTCGGGCAACCCAAACCCCCCAAACTCTTCGTCGCCCACCAGGTCCACGAGCCCGACGAGGGCCTATTTAATGGGGGTCCGGGTCCCTCCCACGGCTTCCGATGCAAGTCCTCACCACCACCGAGCCAATCTCTTCGTGCTCCCTCATCGCCACCGCTGTCTCCTCTCGAGTCCCCCTCCTCCCTAAGCCTCAGAGCCTCCCCGCGATCGCCCACCATGCCTCTCTACCAGCCGCCGAACGTGCACCAGAACGTGCTCTCGCAGTTTTCCCCCCCAGGGTAAAATTGCCGCCGTCACCGGCGGTGCCCGGGGCATCGGCCTCGAGGTTGTCCGGGGGCTTGCCGAGGCCGGGGCCGACGTGGCCCTGATCTACACCTCCAGTCTCGAGTCCTGATCTACACCTCCAGTCTCGAGGCCCCTGAGACGGCCGCCCAGCTGGCCACCGAGACAGGCATGCGCATCCAGGCCTTCCAGGCTGACGTCACGTCGCGCAGCTCCATCGCCGATGCGCTCAACCTGATCGCGGGGGAGTTTGGTCGCGGCCGCCGGGACATCGTCGTGGCCAACGCGGGCGTGTGCACCAACTCGCCCAACCTGGAGTACACCGAGGAGACCTGGCAGCGCGACAACCGCGTCAACTACGACGGCGCCTTCTGGACCGCCCAGGCCGCGGGCAAGATCTTCACGAAGCAGGGCCGCGGTAATCTGATCATCACCGCCTCCGTCAGCGCGACCCTCGTCAACATCCCCCAGACCCAGGTGGCGTACAATGCCTCCAAGGCCGCCGCCGTGCACATGGCCAAGAGTCTGGCCGTCGAATGGGCGGACTTTGCGCGCATCAACTGCATCTCCCCCGGCTTCATCATGACCAAGAGTGAGTCTTGTGCCCGTCTGTCTAGGCTGGATCCGGCCGCGCTTCGGCGGAGCTAACCGAGTCCAGTGCTCACGCAGCAGCCGAAGGAGCTGTTCGACAAGTGGCTGGCCATGATCCCCGGAGGCCGCATTTGCGACCCGGCTGAGCTCAAGGGGGTAAGCCCTGACCCGCATCCCCTTCTCGTTCTGGACACCCCCCCCCCCCAGCTAATCTCCGTCTGTCTGTCTCTCTCCCAGGCCTACGTCTTCCTCGCCAGTGACGCCTGCCCCTACATGACCGGGTCCAACATCATCATAGACGGCGGGTACACCTTGCCTTAGTTTTGTGTTTAGTAGCCACTAGAGTAATTAGATTCCTTGTTTCGTTTTTCATCCATGTCTGCTTTCAAGTCATGATAGCCAGTCCCGCGCCACCCTCGGAATCGGCAATTCCTGCTCTTCCCACGTAGCTCCCATCGTATGATGACCAGTCGGGCTGCCCCGTCGAAACACCGATCGCTTTCGGAAAGCTTGCACCGGCGCCCCGGGCATCCCATTGGCTTCATGGCGTCATCCCCGGATCGGGACCGCTCCTAATTTTCCTTTTCCGGATAGTAGCACGCTGGCACCGGGGATGAGGCCGGACGGGCGACCAATGATGCCCCCGCTGGGAAAATGGCGCAGACCGACGTCGTTTGCTTGACGGCTAACCCGACTCATCCCGCGTGGATCGCTTCCTCCATGCTCTTCCCCCGCAAAATGTCGGGAGCGGGGGGTGACGCCCCAGTCTGTCTAGCGTGGGTGACGGGGGCACTGGTTGGGCCTGCCCGGCATCATATATAACCCAGGGGTTAGTCGGGGGGGGGGCTAGGTGGTATCCCATGGAGTCCATTGCCTCTTCTCTCTCTGGTACACTCTCTGTCTTCTTTCCCTGCCGTCTTTTTCTTGTCTCTGCTCTCTCTGTGTGAGTCTGGTTCGTGTGTCGTTTGAACATGGCGTCCGCATCTGTCCCGGGGAAGAAGCCCTACTTCGGGCTCACAGGAGGATGGCTCACCTTCTGGATCATGGTGAGTGCGACCATGTCTTGAGCCCATTCATGCTGTCTGACCCGTCCAGGTGGCGTGTGCCACAGACATGACCCTATTTGGGTACGACCAAGGTGTTTTCAGTAGGTGCCCCTAAGTCCCCGTCCGGTGTCGTCGACACATCCTGACATTCTCTCTGCTAGGCGGCGTGGTGGTGACCGATGACTTCCTCGATACCCTTGGCCTGGCCGGACCAGGCAAGACCCAGGTTCTCTCGACCGTGACCGCCATCGACGACGTGCGTTGTTTCTTTGGCGCTATCCTGGCCTTTCTGTTCGGAGAACGCTGGGGCCGGAAGAAGTCCATCATCGTGGGCACCGCGATTATGTCTGTCGGCACACTCCTGCAGTGCACCTCATACGAGCTCGCCCAGATGTTTGTTGGTCGTGTGATTCTGGGGTAAGTGGTTTCCCGTGAATTTCCGGGGAGGTCGTCCGCAATGCTGACGGCCGTCTAGCGTGGGAAATGGCATCAACACCACCACCGCCCCCCTCTGGCAGACGGAGACCTCCGCTCCGGAGTGGAGAGGAAAACTGGCGGTCTTCGAGATGGTGATGAACATCGCTGGTTTCTGCTTGGTGAACTGGATCAACTACGGGCTGTCCACCCTCCGTGTCCATTATCGCTCCTTTTTTGGGTTGAGGCATGTTCTGACCCTTGCCAGATGGCTTATGCAGCAGGGTCGGGACGAAGAAGCCCTCGAGGGGATAGCCGCCATCGAAGCCAAGTCGGTCATGGCTTTCCTAGCTCCTGTTGATTTATTGTTTTGCTGTGTTCTTTCCTTGTCTTTGAGCGTTATCATGTCATCAATGCCCGATCATGAATGCAACGGACTTTACTTTTGGACCATCGGACTTGTAATCTGATGATGGTACATGATTCCATGGTGTCCCCCACAGGGAGTGGCACCTTCCCTTCCTCGTGCCAGGACTCCCTTGGCTACTTTCAACCTCCGCCCGCCTCATAACCCTTCCCCTACCATCCCCCTCACATTCGCTTCGCCATTCCCTTTCTCCGCCCCACCCACCTTCCCTACTCACACTCGTTTCATTTTTCCATTTTTTCCCATGCAGGAGCAAGCAATAGATGTCCTCATCGTTGGCGGCGGTCCGGCCGGCCTGGCGGCAGCCCTCGCCATCGGCTGTCACCGGCACAACGTCACCCTGTTTGACAACGAATCCCCTCGCATTACTAGCACCTCTTCCTTTACTGGCATAAACATGCTCCCGGCCTGGAGCTCGGCGCATACAAAGAATTACATACTCGAAGCTCGACGGGATATTCGTGACCACTATCCCACCGTGACTTTGGTCGATGCGACCATCGTCAAGGCGGAAAAGGTCTGGGCTGGCGATATCATGGTCACCAATTCGGACGGCAAATGCTGGGTTGGGAAGAAGCTGGTCATCGCCACTGGATACGAGGACATGCTGCCGGATATCCCGGGATATAAGGAGGCATGGGGGAAAAGCATGTAGGCCACTTGCCATTTCTTCTCAAGATTGCCAGACCGCTAAGGGCGAAGGAAAGATTCCACAATCTCGCCTATCAAGGCCGCGAAGCCCCCAGAGTCGGCCTTCTCGCCGATAATCCTGCGGAAATCGGCTTATACCATGCCAAATGTGCCGCCCAACTGGCCAACCGCGTAACCATCTACACGAACGGGGACGACAAGCTGCAGAAGCTGTTTATAGGGGATCTGCTGCAGGTCCAGCGGTACTGCCATAAATTCTTCTTCGACAACCGCAGGATCATCTCCCTCCAGACCGATGCCGGTGATACCACCCTTGCGAAAGACATCCGCATCCAGCTCGAGGACGACACGATAGTCACCGAGGCGTTCCTTGTACATACCCCCCAGCTGAAAGTCAAGGACACGCTGAAATTCTCTGAGGACATCCATCTGGAGCTCGCTCGGGATTTCAACGCAAAAGCAGGAGATTCCGCGGCTCGTGCGCCGCATTACCAGACTGTGGATCGAGGGATCTTTGTTGCGGGGGATCTGGTGACCCGTTACAAGCACATGGCGAGCGCCATCTCGAGCGGATGCAATGTGGGAATATCGGCTTCCATCCAGCTACTGCAGGAGAAGTATGAGGATTGGCCCCACTTCTGATGGCGAGGGGTTGGCTTGGTTGCGGATGTTTGAGCACATATCTGATGTTCCTTGGATGTGGGTGGTTGCTGTTGGGCAATGGGAATTGGGTACGGATGGTGTTTTGGAAAAAATCAATCTTTATCGCCCTCCTAGCCTTGTGGAATGGTGACATGGAATTTGTTATTGGTATCTCAGTTTAGATGCAGGATGTGTTTTTCTCGAGCATCCAGGGTTGTCGTTACCGGACCACTTTTTTTTTTTTTTTTTTTTTTTTGGCTCTCAGGACCGAGGCGGAGGACATTAGCAGTCAAGCTGCTCGTTGGATAGAGTACATAGAAGATAATAGCTATTATTGCAGACACCGTGTCTAACATTTCTCTCAAAGCACTATATACATTCTATTGCAGCTCCATAAAAGCTATTCTATCAAACAACAAGCCCCCATTCAGAACACAACGAACGGTACAAATTCCACAGATCAGCATGAACACAATAATAAAACATGTCCCTAATTCGCAGCACTCCCCTAATCCAGCTTGCGGAATCCCATCGCCTCCCAGTTCGCCCGGACCTTCTCCTGCAGGCCCTCCGGGTAAGAGCTTTTAAAGTCCGCTGCCTGCCAGTCGGCCCCGGTGGTATACTCAGCGGGCATCAGGGCATCGGAGACCACCTTACCACCCTGCGTGGGGGAACCAGTTCCATGAGACATGTAGGGCACAAGGGGGAATCCGCGGACATCCTCAAAGAAGGTCTCATCCGCACTAGGGCGACACCTAGTCGAAAACGCCCACATGACATCCCTGCCATCGTAGACATCGATATCCTCGCCCACCAGCACCAATCGGTGGATGGTATATCCGGCCTTGTGGTTAAACACGACCCCGCCGACCTTCTTCTGGAACTCCTTCGGGGTGATCTTCGACTCCCGCAGCTTCGCCGTATCGACCTGCAACGCCACCCACGTAACCTGGGACTCGAACGGCGAGAAGGACTCCTTGATGGGCAATCCCGCGAGCTGACACACCCTCTTGATCTCCGCGGCCGCCAGCGCGCCAATCATGGTGTGTGTCTCATCGGTCAACCGTCCACAGGCCGACATGGGCATGATGGGGTTTGTGCGGTACGTGATCTTGTTGACGGTGTAAACGGGCCACCTGTGTGTATCGCCGGGGAACACATAACCGTGCATTTCGCCGAACGGACCCTCATCGGCAGTCTCACTGATCGAGAGGGTTCCCTCAAGCACGATCTCCGCGTTGGCGGGGACAAGCAGATGGTTCGTATCGCACTTGACCAGCTCCAACGCGCGACCCGTCATAGCCCCAACATATCCCGCCTCGGTAACTCCGTCCGGGATAGGCATCGACGAAGCCATAATCGCCGCGGGGGGCACACCGAAGCACAGCGCCCAAGGGACATCCTTGCCCTCCTTCTTCCACATCTGATGAATCTGCCAGATATGCTGAGGCTCAATAACCAACCCAGTAAGATGCTTCTTATCCCTGACCATGGCGCGCGCGATGGACCAATTCGTCCAGGCCCCGTCAGGCGACTGCACGACATGCATGCCGTAGGTCTGGATATATTTCCCGCCGTCAGCCTGGTGGATCATGGGGACGGGGAGAGCGGTCAAATCGATTTCGGATCCGGAGAGGGAATGTTCCTTGACGGGGCCGGTGGGGACAACGACGGGGGGGATGGGCGGCAGGGTGCTGGCGGAGAGCATCTTGTCGAGGATGTCCTTCATGGATGCGGTCGGGGGCAGGGCCAGGTGGCGCGCGAGACGGCCGTAGCGGTCCTTGCGGGAGGCGCGGAGGGAGGCGGGCGCGCCGAGGATGCGGAAGAGCCCGGTGGAGTTCATGCCCTTCAGGTTGTTGAACAGCGGGGCTTTGTCGTCGGTTTCGCAGACGAGGCGCGTGATGGCCGCGGCTTCGAGGTGCGGGTCGATCTCCATGTTGACTTCGACCAGGTCGTTGTCGGCGCGAAGCGCCTCGACGAAGGCCCGGAAGGAGTGGTCCACGCTGAAGGTGGAGTGGTTGGTTTCGGAGGACATGGTGGTTGCTTGAGGGTTGTGTGGTAGTGGTGGTGGTGGTGGTGGTGGTGGTGGTGTGAGTGTTGTGGTGATTGTAGTGTGATGGTGGATGGCAGAGGGGTTTTATACTCGTGTTTCGGTTCTGTCGGATGGTGGTGAGTCTCCTGTCAGTGGTAAATATCCTTGCGGCGATCCGTCAGGGAACGCTTCGAGACGGGGGGAGTCTGCATGGCTGTGCCCGAACCGAACCAGGGCTCGGGGGTTCGGGGGCTCGGTGGGAGGCAGGTCGGATGGGTGAGTGGTGGTTTGATTGCGATGTTTCATGGTGTTTTTGGGTTAGTTAGATGTAATGCTTTATGGGCTGGGGTGGCGATGATTGTTGGAAGGAGAGCGGCAATGCTGGGCCGATTGCTAGGAGTAGGGCTATTGAGAGGCGGGATGAAGTGAAGATCCTGGATAAGCATTCTATGCAGGATGTATTGATTGACCTGTAGAAATCGAATTATCAACATGGTTTATTGATAGTGCCAGCACTTTTCTCAACACTTCTGTCAAGTTCTGGGGGTGTCTTGCCAGCTTGAATATATATTGAAAGTGGAGATATTATGGAGAATTCCAAGAAAGCGGAGAAAGTTGGAGTGAGTCCTACTATTGATGATAACCTGCATGTAGTGAGAAAAGAAGAAACCACTCCATAGATGGTGGAGATGGTGTGCAATTAATTCACAATGCTCGACACAGTGATCGAGGCGCGGGGGGGGGGGGGGGTGGTTGTGCCTGAGGCACAGTGGCACCACGTGACTGCTCGATGGCGACTGCGAGGGTCGAGATGCAACCTCGAAGATTCATCGTACCTGTGATGTGACACCTCCCATCCCTGGTTCCCCCCCCGAGCCGCATGCTGTATTTTCAGCACAACCCGAGCCCCCGAGCCCCCGCTCGATCCGGCCGGAGCCTCGGCGAAGCCAGCCGAGCCCCACCAATGACGCGACGGGGCCTCCGAATCCTCGAAGACGAGGCTTCCCCCACCACGCGCATCGTGTCCTCCGCGCCATGGACTTCACCGTTGACGATGTCCACATGTTACCCCCGACCAGCTTTCCGCAGGCGCGCTCCGTCAAGGACCTCTATGCCTCTGGGGGAAAGGGCTCTCTACGCTACGTCTTCCTCCATGGCAACCACGCCCGCCCCAGCCAGCCCACCGACGCCTGCATCGAGGGCAAGGTGAGGCTGTTCAACCGTCGAGGGGAGATGTAGGTTTTTTTCTTCCATTCTCCCTCAGCCGTTGCAAGTCACCCAGTCGACAGACAGAACGCCGTCCCTGACCCCCACCAGTGTTTTCGATGACGACCCCGCCCGCAACTCCTCCCACTACCGCTTCGCCGAGGGTCGCTGCGTCTCGGTCAACGACCAGCCAGAGGCATATATCCCCGCGCGGATGCTCGTCCAGACCCTGTTGAAAAACATCCAGGTCCCGGGCTTGATTGTGGCGGAGGTTCCCAAGTGAGTGTTGCCGTGTCTGAGACCGGGACGTTGCTAAGAAGCAGGGACGAAGGGGAAGTGCAGCCGGGGCAGGATGACTCCTTTCTATACGTGTGCGTCCTGGACATCGCATCCATCGCGACCCATGCCATATCACTGGCTGAAAGACCTGCTGACTCGCTCCCAGGGCGATTCTCGTCACCGGATCGAGCGGGGTGGACTCGATTCCCCCGCAGGATGGCAACTACCTGGACACCATGATGCGGTGTCTAGTCCCGCGCTTCGTCGTGGCCATTTCCCAGAGGAGCGACGATTACCTTCCTGGTGATGCGAAGAATCTGTGCCATGAAATTGCCGACTCCATCATGAAGGTCACCGAAGACTCCAGTGACCTCCTTGCGTTCCTCGACCTGTACGAGAAGCGCTATATCCATAAGCCATCCACGAGCCCCGAGGCGGTTCTGGAGTCGTGCTTGCTGCACATCATGAAAATGCCCTTCGAGCTGAGCTCCTCCATCCGATACCGCCTCATCTGCTATTAACGACCCAAGACCCGCGCTACCCCGCCAGACTGTGATCACCCCGACAAGGTCAAACACACATGCTCTGTTCACGGCGAACAATCGATATACCAGATAATGCAACAGATACGACAGAATATTTACTTTTGTCCGCACATCCCACCGTCTGTCATTTCCTCTCGCAGCCGAAAGGCCTGGCTACGTAGTGCGTACGAGGACATCGTAGTCCAGTCCGTAATAGACGACCAGAGAGTAGATAAATAGCCAGCTTCCATGACTCCATGCATGGCCTGTACCCGTAGTGCGCCTTCCTGCAACATGCAACGAGACTCCACGACCCCGCAACTAGCGCCATCCTTCCGCGGCGATGACTGATAAGCCACCCGAACCCCTCTTGGAATCACCCAGACACCACCCCCCTTCTCACTCTGACGAGCAATTGAACCAAACTGAAGATGATACCACCAGAGCAACCTCAGCAATTCACCGCCCAGGCTACCCCATACCCCTATGTCAATGGCACAGCTTCGGGCCTGCTGATCGCCAGCGACGTCGAGCTGAGCTTCTGGGGCGGGGTCCACCCCCAGACGGGCGAGATCATCGACCGCCACCACCCCTTGAGCGGCCAGTTCCTGCCCGATGCCATCCTCGCCATCCCCGGCGGACGGGGCTCGTGCTCCGGGAGCGGCGTGATGCTGGAGCTGCTCCTCAACAACAAGGCCCCGCAGGCTCTCATTTTCGAGCGACGCGAGGACATTCTCACGCTGGGCGTGATGATTGCCGAGGAGATCTTCGCCAAGTCCATCCCGGTGCTGACGCTTCATCCAGAGGATTTCCGCCGCCTCATAGGGCTTCACGGACATGGCATTTTCATCGACGACGGTATCGTCACGCAGCATGAGCCCTCTCGAGCACAGCATGAGCCACCGCACACCCCCTGCAAATCCTCCGTCCAGCTCTCCGCCCTCGACCAAGCATTCCTCGACGGCACCCACGGCGAGGCTGCCCGCATCGCAGCCCGCATCGTCCTGCGCATGGCCGATCTGCTCGAAGCCCCCGAGTTGATGAACATCACCCAAGTCCACGTCGACGGGTGCATCTACCACGGCCCAGCCTCCCTTCTCTTCGCCGAGCGACTGCGTGACTGGGGTGGACGAGTGCGGGTGCCCACCTCCCTCAACTCCATCTCCATCGACCAGAAGCGATGGCGCGCCCACGGCGTGGAGGTGGCCTTCGGCGAAGCAGCCGAGAAGCTCGCCCAAGCCTACACAGACATGGGCGCGCAACCGACCTTCACCTGCAGCCCGTACCAACTCGACACGGCCCCGAAACTAGGCGAGCAAGTAGCATGGTCCGAGTCCAACGCCGTCGTCTACGCAAACAGCGTGCTCGGCGCCCGCACAATGAAGTACCCGGACTTCCTCGACATCGCCATAGCCCTGACCGGCCGTGCCCCAAGGGGCGGACCACACGTCGAAACCAACCGTCGGGCCTCAACCATCATGCGCGTCCCCCCGATCCAAGACCCCAGCAGCATCGACGACTCCTTCTACCCCCTCCTGGGCTACCACGTCGGCACCCTCTGCAGCAGCGACATCCCCGTCGTCGTAGGCCTCGAATCCCTTGCCCCCAGCAAAGACGACCTGAAAGCCTTCGGCGCGGCATTTGCCACCGTCTCCAGCGCGCCCATGTTCCACATCGTCAACATCACCCCCGAAGCGCCCACCCTCTCCGCCGCCCTCAACCCGACATCCCACCCCCACACCATCAGCATAGCCTGGCCCGACCTCGCCCACTGCTACACGACCCTCAACACCGCCCCCACCGGCCAACCCATCTCCCTCATCTCCCTCGGCAGCCCACACCTCTCCCTGTCCGAACTCCGCAAACTCTGCTCATTATGCCACGGCCTGACCAAACACCCCTCCGTCCGCGTAATCGTAACATGCAGCCGCTCCACCCACAGCCTCGCCCAGCCAGCCGGGCTGATCACCGCGCTCGAGCGCTTCGGCATCGAGTTTCTAAGTGATACATGCTGGTGTATGGTCCCCGAACCGACGATCCCGCGGGCCACGGAGATCATCATGACGAATTCCGGCAAGTACGCGCATTACGGCCCGGGGCTGACCGGACGGAAGTTCTATTTCGGGAGTCTGGCGGCGTGCGTGAGTGCTGCTTGTGAGGGGAGAGTGGTGGGGGGGAGGCCTCTGTGGCTTGATGAGGGGGGAGAAATCTGAATCTTCAGATGGGTCGTAGAGTACGGGTTGGGTTCGAGGTAGTCAGGGAGGGAGGGAGCTGATAGTTCTTTGGTATGAGGACTTCTGCAAGATTCTCAAGCAGTCTCGACATCTTTGGTTTGTTTCAGGCAAATACCATGCTGCCGGAAGGACGCATGCCTGGGCCTTCAGGCATGGTGCAAGCGCCGTCTAGTTATCGGAGGGAAGCTGAAGTCCAGCTCGGGCCACATCGAGTGAAGGATCTTCGGGCTCGAACGGGGGCATGTACACCAGCCAGTGCCATTCCCACCGATACCTCCTTCCAGACCACCTCCACATACTCATAATCATAAACAAACATCACGTTTAATTATTAAGAGCGCACTATCTAGCCCCCCCCGAACCCCAGACAAAAAAACCCCTCCCCACCCCCCATCAACCCCGTTACCCCCCAAATAATCCCAACGTATAATCTAGAAAACAACACCCTTAACCTGGGGCACCTCCTTCAAATTGATATTCCTAATCATGTACGTCCAGATGAACGCAAGCGCCATGATGCCCGTGCCGACCGCCAGCATTCTCGTCTGGGCATAGCCATAGGCATGCTGGATGGCAATACGGGTCTCGGATCCGACGGGGTAGCTCAGCTGGGTATCGATATCCTCGTAGATCATGTCGAAGTTATCCATGGCCGAGTCGGGCAGATACATGCGCAGCGCGTTGGGGTAGGTGTTCTGCCAGATGGCAGAAGAAATAGTGGCGCCCATGCCGTCGCCGACGGTGCCGACGACGTTCAGCAGGGCCAGCACGGCGGCGAAGTGCTGGTGGTCGACGGCCGCGAGGATGGCGAGTTGTTCGCAGATGATGAACACGCTGCCGCCGATGGAGATGAAGACCTACATTTATTTCAATTAGCATGCTGGTGGGAGGTGGGTTGTGAAGAAAAGGGGATACGGACCTGACACATGACCAGATATCCAACGGACTGGTTGGGTCTGCGGAAATAGATCATCAGGCCCTGGGCGAAGATGTACAGCGGGACGGCGATCCAGAGCAGCCACTTAAACCGGCCGGTGCGGCGGATTAGGAACCCGACGATCAGGAGCAGGACACCCGAGACGACGTCGAAGGTGTTGCTGACGTAGCCGGCATCGGCGACGCTGAGGTCGTTCACGACCTGCAGGAACGAGGTGAAGTAGTTGTCCCAGCAGTAGTAGCAGAGCTGGTAGGTGGCGTCGAGGAGACAGGCGCCGATGACGGTGCGGTTGTAGAGGAAGCCGAAGGAGAGGAGCGGCTTCGGGGCGAACCAGGTCTCCCAGATGGCCAGGATAAACAGCAAGCAGAATCCGACCACCAGCATGGCGATGATGTAGTGAGTGGCCCAGCTGCTGGGGGCACTGCCGGCGATGTCGAAGGGGAGGAAGAAAAGGACCAGACCGGCACTGAAGAGGAAGACGCCCATGGCTTGGGGAAGGCGGGGGGGGGGGGCTCAGTATGGGCTGGAGATTGAGAGGGAAAGGGGGGGCTCACCGTCGAACTCGATGAGGTAGAACCAGATGCTCTGGGCGATGGTGCGACCGCTGGGCTGGCGGACGGCATGGCCGGCCTTCTGGGCTTGCCAGATGTTCCACTTCAGCACGCCGTACAGCGGGGCGGCCACGATGGGGAAGAGGATGCAGAAGATGCCGAAGGGCCAGCGGAGGCCGATTCCGTCCGCGCCGAGGGCGTCGTCGGCGGCCTTGGGGCCGGCGAACGCGGTGATGATGTATGGCGAGGAGGTGAAGGCGTAGGCCAGGGCTCGGCTCTGCAGCATGGAGGCGTCGGCGGTGATCAGGTCGACGCAGTAGGTCATGCCGCCGAATCCGAGCGAGTAGAACACGTAGGCCGCGCAGAAGGTGGCCAGGTTGTTGCAGCCGGCCATCATGATCAGCCCGACGGTGGCGCAGATGGTCATGAACAGGAAGCCCTCGGCACGGCCCCAGAGATCCATCATCTTTCCGAGCGGAACGTAGCAGGCGGCCGTGATGGCGTCCGCCACGATGTAGATCGTGTTCAGCAGGGAGTGGGACTCCCACTGACTGGTGATATAGGGCAGGAGACTGGACAGAATCTCGCTCTGGAAGGCATTGGTGAAGTAGAGTAGCCAGATGCTAGGACGGGGGTCAGCCAGGGTCATGGAAGCAGGCTACGTGTCGGGGATAAGGGTATGGCTAAGCCTACTTCAGGAAGACGGCGTAGAGCGACCACTTGGACCAGTTCTTGGTCATGGCCTCCATATCGCGTACACCCTGCTGGAGCTCCTCCTGGGGGGTCTCGGGCCGCTCATCGCCGCCGCCCTCGCCGTTGCGTTCGGCGGCAGGGCCGTCGAGAGAAACCGACTTGGCATCAGGGGCAGCGGCATGCTTGCTGTCCGGGTCACGCAGGTTCACGTCGACCTGGGTGACATCCTGGTCCGTCTTCTGACGGCGGAAGGGTGTGCGGAGCCCCATGGTGGTTGGTGGCAGAAGGATGAGAAGGGCAAGGAAGAGGAGGACGACGATCCAAAGGCAGTGGGCGAGGAATGGCACCCCTTATCAATCACATCTGGCGGCACCACCCACCGGTGCACTGATTGATAAAACTCCGAAGACGGCTAATTCGGCGGAGCCAGCAGGCGACCGTGGTCCTGGTCTGGGGGCGTCGCGATGTGATTTGCGGATGGCTCGGGTCGTGGACCCCTCGGCCTGAAAGGATGGATCATATCTGATAACCTTTCATCCGCCACCCTCTGCGCACCTCGTGGGGCGCCCAGCGACAGTTGCCCTCGGTGCTGGGAACTGGAAGCGACCGCCACGGGGCCACCGCATCACCGGGTCACACATGGCAGGCAAAGACAACCCGGGTTTGGGGCTGGCCACGGGTACCGTGGGAGGAAGCAAGGGCAGCGTTGGTAGTGGGGTGACTCGGCTGTGGGAGCCTGGGAGGGTCGGAGTGAAACAAGTCAGAACCGGAAATTGGGGCATGGAACACGGAATCCGCGGAGTTTTCTGGCGGACAGCTTGTCGTTGGTTGGGAAGCGAGAGCCATGACGGAGGAGCAGGACAGAGCCATACTTCGTGCGTCAGGGTCCACCGCAGCCCGCCGTGTGCTGGAAATTACCTAAAGCCAACAATCAGCGGCTCCACTTGGGGGGGCATGGCGCCTGGGGGAACCCACCCCCCCCCGCCGATCGGTCTTGGCTCCGATGCTCGTCGGCGGTGGATGTCTTGCAGGCAGCGATGATGATTGAGTCGGGCATGAACGGTGAAGATGAGAGATCGAACATTGAAGTCAGTATGTAGGCTGAAGACGCCTGTCTGCAAAATCTAGGTGCATCGGGGGGTTGATTGTAGCGAAGAGATTCAACCGTATGGCTCCGCCGGCGACTCCGAATGCCAGACGGGAAGAGGGTCGGGAAGATGAGGAAGAAGGCGAATCCAGTCGGCGAAAGTAGGGCATGGCATGGCGCCTGATCCTACTGAATCCCATATTCTACAGTTCGGGAGCGAAAGCGCGCTATGCCCTAGTTTGTTGGTCCTTCGGACCAGGGCCTCCTATGCCGTCTTCAGCCAAATTAGATCAAATGGTCCGAGGGCACCGCGCAACTTGAGTTCGATCTAAGAATGCCAAGGATAACATTCGGCAGCCAAGAGTAAGAACTAGACCCAATGGCGATGACAAGGCGCCCCGGCCCACGCACTGATGAAGATAGTCAGAAATCTGCCGGTGACACCATCTTATCAGGTGTCCTCGACGTTGGAACAGCGGAGTGGAGCATCGGTTTGGATACCCAGAAGGTGCAGCAATTTCAACTGAGGCACCCCCCACTTGGTGGGTATCCACATCCACCCTTCGTCTAACACTCGCGCTGGGATGTCAGGATTCTCATATAGCAGTTCCAGCACAGCCCTCTGCAGGTGACAAGAGGTTGAGTGGAAGATCCAGGTATTGACAACAATGATACTAGTACTGCCTTCTATATGATCAGCCTGTCATGGCCGGAGCACAGACATGCCGCGTTCAAGTACCTACGTTAAGTCCGGGCAGGCCACGTGTGGAGGGCGGAACTCTTGAGCTTTTGCCATCCATCATGCTCTTGGTAAATTGAAAAGACCTGTCTAGGCCGGGGATTTATCTCGAGCCAAGCAATCTTGACATCGGTAGAGGGCTGGCCGTACATTAGTGGCGGATGCTCAGGGCGATACGTAAGCAGGTATGTACGCGCACCAGGCCCGGCCCTGGAGGCAAGGGGGACTCAAATTTTCACCCCTGAGAAGAGAGGGCACGGGTATGTCCAGCCTGTGGCTGACCAGTAAGGCCAATTCGACAGGGTCCACCGGGTCTTGAATTGACTGGTCGCTGGGATCAAAGCATCTACCTAGTTGCTGCTCGTCATCACACTTTTCATACTGAAGCCGCTGTGACTGGTCGAGTCGCCTGCCTCGACGATGAAACTCGACGTGCCTGTGTAGTAGGCTCCTCCCTCCACCCGCACCACGACTGCCTCCCTGCCGGACATTATGGCTGCCTGCTGCACTCCCGTCTCAACAATCCCGCCCACAAAGGCCCCCGTGCCGAAGTGGTTCGAAACCAGCGAGTTGTACGCCCATCGCTGGCCGCGTCGCCGCTCCCCCTTGGCATATGCCAGTGCCATTCGCGCAACCACACACGACCCGGTGGGCGACCGATCGATCTGGTTGTCGGCGAAGAAGCAGAGCCCGGCTTCGGTTCCCTCCACGTCATCCGGTCTTACTCCGACCCCCGAGTCGACCACCATGACCGCGTATGGGTACGGCAGCGGCTTGTCCGGTGGATGCTGACATGCCGCCAGGAAGTCCGGGTGCGTGTTGAGATAGGCTTTCAGAGTTTGAAGCACCGGGGCCACCAGATCCAGATCGACTTCCTTCAGTCCCTGCTCAAGTCCTAGCTCCCGCACATCGACAATGGCAAAGTACGTCCCCCCGTAGCTAACACCAATCGTGATGGCGTCGCGGTCCCCCAGCTGCGACCAGCGCAGCTCCGGCGGAATCGACACGGGAAGCTGGGTGGCAGTTGCATATGCAGGTGGCGAAAGAAAGGAGACTGGTCGCGAGGGATCGGACTTCTCGCCCTTGGCGGTGATAACTACCGGGACAGTCACGCGCACGATCCCACACGGTGCATGAAGGTTTACCATCACCGTCCCTGACGCTGGATCCACCGCCAGCTCATGACGCTTGGGGAAGACCGCCGGATCTTGGGTATCAACCAGGAATCGCCCCAGCGCGAGAGTGGCATGTCCGCACATGGTCCCAAACCCGCCGTTGTGAGCATAGAGCACCCCGACGTGGGCTTCTTCGGACTCGACCAGCTCGGTCGACGGCCGGATAATGGCCCCATACATGTCATAGTGACCTCGGGGCTCCAGCAGGATGCGTCTGCGGAGATGATCATACTGCTTCAGTGCCTGCTCCCGCTGCGCAAGGAGCGTCTCCCCCGTCAGCGCCGGGAACCCGGCGTAGACAATGCGGACCGGCTCGCCCGTGGTGTGCATGTCAATGCATCTGATGACCTCGCCGGCGGACTCATTATCTAGGGAGTGGGCTAGATCCATGTTGGGTGTTGACGAGGTGCAGCGTGACCATGCAAATGGCAAGAACTGGGGCAGGGGAAGGCATAAGGTTGGTGATTGTGGTGGTGGTGGTGGTGGTGGTGGTGGTGGTGGCTGACCGACCCGCGGCTGCAGCGCCGATTTCGGCGCTGCAGCCGCGGGGCTCGACACGGTCAGGTGCCCCGCGTCTTACACCGTTCTTTGCATCAAAAAGGCGTCAACATCATCCATGAATCAGTGTTGTGGGTCAATGATGGATTGCCAGGTTTTGACCGCTAACTTGCCATATGGGGGGGTTGTATTCTGTCGAGATTTTACTCTGCACAATGTCCGAATGCTGCTTGGATTCTGCTTTGTCCGAGCGGTTCATATCGTTGCTACATCCTTCGTGTTCGACGGAGCATACTATTTCTTCATCTACATTAAGACATTGTATATCCCCGCCCACGCTATCTCTACCAGTCTGGCCACAGTCAGGCAGTGTAATATAGCGATACCCCGCGCCTGAAATTCCTTAACCCTACAACTTGGACGAATCAAGTGTAGTAGTTGAAAAACATCACTGCACAACCAAATATATCCTAGGCATATTAGAATTCATCTGTTCAGTTGACATACTAGCTGTCTGCGAGCCCCTATCCTCGCATCCCGATTACTGACGTCGTGATTCCTCCGTGTGTTTGTACCATCTCTATTTACCCTCGCTCTAGACATTGCACTGCTACCCCATTCGCAGTCTAATCCGTCCATCCATCTCTATACCCACAACAACCCCACTGCACTTCAATATCACCAACACCAACGCCAGCACTTCTCGCCCCCCAAGCCCATTCTCCTACCTCCCCTCCAGCCCAAACATCCTCACACTATTCCCCCACGCCGCCTCAGCGACCTCCTGCAACGAAACGCCCTTCAACCCGGCCACGGCCATGGCCACCCTCTCGATCGTACAGCTTTCATTCCTCCCCTTAACCATCTGCCCCCGCGCAAACCTCCCATGCTTCCTAGCCGGAGGCAAGTCCCTCGCCCCCTGCAAGAACGGGGCAATACGATCCTCCACCAGCAGCTCACACCACGGCGCATCAGTCTCCAACTGCAACCTGTCCAGCGGAATATCCCTCACCATCCTCAACCCCTCCTCCTCTCGAAACGCCACCCCATTAACACTCACCTCAAACCCCATCCCCACCAACCTCAACATCTCCTCCCTCGTCCCGGCAAACGAATGCACCAGACCCCCACGCGGCAACCTCGCCAGATACGGCCCAATAATATCCACAAAATCCTCACACGCCTCCCTGACATGCAGAAACAGCGGGAGCTGCATCTCCACCGCCACATCCAACTGCTCCCGAAACGCCCGCTGCTGCGTCTCTTCATCCGCCCGCTCCAGGTACACGTAATCCAGCCCGATCTCGCCGAACGCCACCAGCGGGGACTTCTCCTCCGCTCGAAGCTTCAGCCCAAACTCCCGCAGTTTTGAGAGATACCCCTCCTCCGCATAGATCTCCGCGGCGTGGTACGGATGCACGCCCAGCGTCATGGTGCACGTGTCGGGGTATTGTCGCGCGACCTCCAGGTTCTGGTACGCGCCGGGGAGGGTCATCGTGGTGAGGACCATTTTGTGGCAGTTGCGGGCGTGCGCGCGCGCGATCACCTCGCCGAAGTCGGGCGCGTGGTATTGTTTGCCCCGATAGATGCCTTGGAATTGGTCGGCCGTGTAGGTTACAGCTACCTGTTTTAAATGTTAGGGGTAGTTTGGAGAGGGGAGGGGGGGTACATCTGCGAAGCGGAGGTTGGGGTCGGACATGTTGACGGTGGTGTGGAGGGTGCGATATGGGATTGTTGGTGTGGATGTGAGTGAGACAACCGGCTGACGTCGAGATTAACCCCAGGGTTGAAGGCGAGTGGAGCAGCGGAGTATTAGCCTTTCCTCACTAGGGATTCTGTAGGCGCCCTGGACCCTAGTATCTGCAGCTGACAGGGTTATTGGTCCGCTTTATCACGGCGTCGTATATTTCCCCAGCGGAATCGGGTTCTGTGCTTTTTTTCTGCTCGCGGATTGATTGCGGGAGGGCCATCTCGAGGCCAATCGGGGGCGCGGAGAGAGGCGGAGTGGGGAGGGCGGGGCTGGCCGGCATCGGCTGGGAGGTGAGGAAGTGCCGAGATGGGAGATGGGAGATACAGGGTATCAGCATATCATTTCAGTACTATCTCTGATGTCCGGGGAGAGTGAAGGAGGAAGGCGTGGTGAAGTCTGAATAAAAAGTGCCATGCGTTTTCACATAGACCCTGCTTACATGTAGCATCAGGAGTGCAGCGATTCACCCTTCCCGAGATATATTTCTGTCGGAGACACCTATCTGAAGTCAAACAACAGAGAATCGACAACGACGCAAGAAACCGCCCAGATTCATCGCATTCAAACACAGTAACACTGGTTATCTATCCCCCCCCCCCCCTCCACCGCATCAGCACACTCCCCCAACGTCGTAAACCGCCAATCAAACACACTCTCTCCCTCAGGCACATCCCCCATGACCGCACCCACCCTCTCAATCCACACGGACCTAACCCCAACCTTCTTCGCAGGAAAATGATCATGAAACTGGCTCTGCGCAGTCTGCAACACCTGCGCCCTCTCAACGCCGAACCTCTCCCCCACCTGGCCCAACATATACTCAAAATTCCTCAAATCCGGCCTATAACTGCCGACATCCCGGGCGGTAGTCACCGAATCAAACTCGAACCCCTGCAAACTGCCCTCGTTCGTCTTCCGGAACGACTCCCGATCGACATTCGACAGCCCCACCAACTTATAATACTTCGACAAGCGCCGCAGCGCATCCACCGTATCCGGAAACGCAGGCCAGCTGCCCACGGACTCGCCGAACCGGACACTTTCTTCTTTGGAGGGGGCGGGGAGACCGAGGCGGGTTACCCAGCGGGGGTGGATTGTGGCCAGGAGGTCGGAGTAGGGCCACTCGGACGCGGGGGTTTGGGATTGTTGGGCGTGTTCGAGGGAGTGGTAGATCGATAGGAGGTGCGAGCGGGTGAATTGGTCGGGGGACGGGGATTGGGAGAGTACGGGTCCGAAGGCGGACCGGATGCCGGTTTCCCAGTCGACCAGCGTGCCGTAGACGTCGAAGCAGAGGAGGCGGGGGGTGGTTGAGTGAGTGGGTGGGGAGGGTTGTGTAGGAGATGAGGGGAGGCAGGGAGGGTGACGACAGGTGAAGGCGAGGCACATGGGGCAGGGTGCACGCACTGTGCAGTGGGCGTCCCCGCGCCGATGAGGGGCAGCGGGCGGAAACCCGTTCCGATCAGTTGTTTGGGGGGTAGTGAGTGAGCACGGGGATTTACTACATCCCACTTTATCCGCCTGCACGAAACCACAGAATACGGTGGTACTTCTCTGACCGGAACACTGGGTCAAGCAGTAGATCTACGCGACGAATCCTCGAACCATGCATCCCAAACCAAGGAACATACGCGTCCAACATAAAAATACAACCACTCCACCACCCTCATGGATTATGACTCCCCGTGTCCGTCAGCGGAATCTCATCCGTGACCACCGTGACCTCCACCTGCCTGACAATCCCCGGGATATGGCGATCCAGGAACTCGCGATCGCCCGCGAAGATGTGCGTCGTGATGTTCTGCAGGATATGCCGCTCCACCTCCTCCTCGCGTGGTTGTTCCTGCTTCGTGAATGGCATGATCCACCGCGACTTCCAGTCCTGCGTCATCTGCCCGATGTTCACCAGCGTGCTGGCGTTGGTCGAGGTCCGGTCGGCAGGCATGTCCCCCGGCATCTTCTGGTGGCGTTCCGGGACGCGCTTGAGGATCTTCTTGGTCCAGTGGACCACCAGGGGTCGCAGGCACGGAATCGAGGCGGTGATCAGCACCACGCCGGCTTCGATGAACATCCAGCGCAGCAGGGTGACGCGGTTGGTGCGCGGGTCGGTCGAGATCATGATCGTGGGGTACTCGATGGTTTTGACGAGCGAGGCGGCCATGGCTCTTGGGGGGGGGGTCAGCGTGTTGCACATCATGGGGCAGAGGGGGATACGGATACGTACACGACTCCCAGACTGAGCAGCGAGATCAAGACCAGCTTGACTCGTAGACTCCAATTGAAGCGCCAGAAGATGTAGATGGGGAACACGGCCAGCAGCAGATCGCAGGCCGAGTTGAAGGCTACCCCCGGCATCAGTACCAGGCCATGGATCGGGGGATGGGAAATCTCACCTCCTTGGAAATACGCATAGTCGATCTGCACCACCAGTGACATGCAGTTCTTGAAGGCCCGCCAGTCATACATGTGTTGCAGGTTCACGTCGCACTGGAAGAAGAGCAGAAACACGCTGACAAGGTTGATGATGATCTGACTCGGCACGAGAAGCCACAGGATGATCCGGTGCAGCCTTCGCGCGGCGAGGAGCTCGATGAGGTACAGGATAAAGGCGAGACGGCCAGCCGTCGCCCCGAGGGTGACAATGGCCTGGCCAATGGCGGAATACAGAATGGAGATCGCTTCTTGGCTGTATTCCAGCGAGCCCTCCGCGAGCCCGTAGCCGTACACGACCGCCTGGTTGGAGATGGCGGCAGCAACGATGACCAGGATCTGGGGGGGAG
>KZ826086.1:0-38775 GCA_003184645.1 Aspergillus ellipticus CBS 707.79
TTAAACAGATTAAACAGATTAAACAGATTAAACAGATTAAACAGATTAAACAGATTAAACAGATTAAACAGATTAAACAGATTAAACAGATTAAATAGATTAAGTAGATAAGCTAAATCTAGAGAATATTACTATACTATAATTAAAAATTAAGAAGAATTTTTCCAGGCTCGGGCGAATTCTCAATGACTAAGGCGAATTCTTAATACCTAGAATAAATTCTGGATACCTTCACTTTCACCTTAATAAGACCTTACTTTTCACTCAAACTTTGTATGGGATTCTATACAAATTTCAAGTAAGGGATAAAGTAAAAATAAAAGGAAAATAAAAGATAAATAAAATCAATTTCTTGAATAAGCACTGATGATTAAATGTATGAATTTAACTGAAACTGCTTGCTCAACTGATTGAAAAACAATAGGAATTAACCTCTTATTTATAGCTGAATAGCTATATTAATTCTCCGAGGTTTTCCGCGATCATATGAAAAACACATGAAGAACACATGAAAATGAAGAAGTTAATAAATTCCTATTAAACAGGAACAATAGGATGAATAGAAGTAGATTGTTCCAGGCTGTTTTCCCCGCTGAGGAGTAGATTGTTCCAGGCCGTTTTCCCCGCTGAGGGGTCCGGAACTCGGGAATTCACTCCGTGAACTGGTTAACCTGAGGCAGCGAACTGGCTATATAGTTGACAAAAATATATTATATTTTATATATTATTTATATAATAAAGATATATATATTATTAATTAACCTGCAGTTATTAATCTATCTGTTATATCTAATCTTCCTGACCGGCAGATATAAATAGTTAAAATAATAATTATATCTTAATCTGACTATAACTGTACAGTTAAAAAATTTTTATACCTTAATCTGACTGCTAGATTATAGCCAGATTAAGGTTAAGATATAACAGTCAGGTTAATCCACTCTAATCTGAAGTATTACTGCTTTAATTATATTAGGATAAAGACAGCTCCGGTAATAGTAGCAGATATCTTAAGAACTATTAAATAAATATTTAATACTGATACTGTTAGTAGTAACTAAAAGAAAATCTCTAGCTATCTAGTAAAGAATAGAAAACTAATTACAGCAGGATTTCCAGTAAGTACGAATATCAGTATATCTTTAATATCTCAGCTGCCGGTGAGAGTCTCTAGTACTTAGAGATATTATAAAAGACTTTATCCAGGCCTGACAGTAACCCGGGGATAATTAATAATATATTAATAGCCGGATTCTGACTATAATAGAAATAAAATATTTTTTTAAAAATAGTTCAGTATTTATAATACTAGTTAATATTATTATCTAGTCAGATATTCTTTTTAAATTTTTTAAACTTTAATATCAGATCTAGAATAATTATAATTATATAAATATAGTTTTTTATCTAGTAAATATAATAATAATATTTTTAGAATTTTTAATATATATACTATAAGTCTCTAATAATTTTATTTTTCTAGAATACCTGCTTTCTTACTAGTTAGTTAATTAAGTAATCCAGATAATTAAAAAAATTATTATAAATATTATAGATCTTATAAATAATAAAACTACTATTCTTAAATAAATAAAATATAAAAAAAAATTTATATATATAAAAATTCAAAAAAATACTCTATCTATTTCTATTTATTTATAATAAAATAAAAATAATTAATATTACTATAATTACAGTACTAAATAAAATTCTTAATTATTTAATAATAATTAAGTATCTAGTAAATTATAAGATAGATTAAATTCCAGTAAGTTTTATAATTAAAAAAAAAATAATAAATTAAATCTAATTTAAATTATTAAATAAACTAGAATTTTTTATAATATTAAAAACTTATATTTATAAATTATATAATCTTCTAAATCTATAATTAAGAATTATTATAATTAATTATTATTAAAAAAAGTTTTTTAGAATCTGTCTGTAAAAGATTAATTTAAATAATTTTTATTATAAATAGTAGAAGCTCTCTATATTAATTTTTTATAAATAACTTTTAAAATATTTTATATATTAATCTTTTACAGATAATTTTTAAAACATTTTTTTTTTAAAAATTTTTAAAATATTAGAAAAAGTTTTAAAACTTTTATTATAATTTTTTTATATATATTTAACAGTATTATATAAAATCTTAATCTAAAGTTTTTATAAAAAAATATTAATTATAAGCTAAATTATATAAGTAAAATAAAATATATAATACTAGCTTTAAATAATTATTATAAGATTAGAATTAAATAAAATATTATAAAGCTGGCTGCTCTAACTAAACTAAGTCTAGAATTTAAATAAGATTATATTAAATATTAAATTATTATTATTAGTATTATTAGTTATTATATCTAATAACTAATAAAATAAATTATATTTATATAAGACTAATAGAATAATTATAACTAGATTCTTACTAGTATAAGATTTAAATACTAGTTAAAAGTCTAGTAAAACTTTATAATAATTTATATTTTTTATTAAAAAATATTTAATTAAAATAAAAAATATTTTCTGATTAGAACTAGTCTAGTAGTTTATTATAATTAATATCTGTCTAATATCTAAAAACTTTAATAACAGCTATATATATATATCTTTTAATAATTTTAAAAAATATTTTTTAAATTATACTTAATTAAAAAAACTTAATTTTTAGTAAAAAAATAAAGCTGTAAAATTAATTATTTATTTAAATTAAATATATTTAAATTAAATATATTTAATAATTTAGAATAATAAATAATAAATAATTATAAAATATAGAATTTAATTCTAAAAGTTCTATTTATTATAGACTATAGAGATCTAGAGAAAATAATAATTAAAAAAAAATTATTTTTAAAAAATATATAAATATCTATAATACTTTTTTACTTACTATCTAATTAATTATTTATTTAGATATTATTAATAATATTTTTTTCTTATAACTCTTATAAAAATAATAGTTTATAAAACTATTTTCTAAATTTTTATTTTCTGGATATTATAAAATATAAAGATATATAGTATAGTAGATATAAAAAATTTTATTAAAAAATAATATATTTTTCTAAAAATTATTCTATATTATTAATATCTGTTGGGAATATGAGGCAGAAAATGTCTGATATTGGTTTCTTCTTCTAGCTAAAACGACTATCTCAACGTGGAGTTTAACACCTCGGTGGCCAACGTGACCATAACATCACATGACGCTCGCCTATTAGCTAATCAGCTGTTCTAACACAGCCCTCTAGGCAAGCAGGGGTTTAAAACAAGTAATTATAAAGCTAAATTACTTTCCTAATCAGGTAAGAAAGTATAATATCATATAATATAGGGTAGAGACGCAGTATTATTGCTGAATATAGCTTTTAACTCTGTAATTATAGAATATACTGTTATTCCTAGTAGGGTCCTGAACAAGCTGAATACTTCAGATTCTAACAGCTTAGTAAATCCATCTGCAGGATTAATATTACTAGAAATATAGAGTATTTTAATAATATCTTTCTTAATAAGATCTGTAATAAATAGACAGCAGTTATTAAGCCAGTACATGGACCTGATGAAAATACTGTGATTCAGGATTTTTAGAAAATTAGCTGTATTACTGAATATAGAGATCTTACTATTTTTAGATATTATAAAACTAAATACTTCTGCTAATTTCTTGATATATAAGATCTTTTTAGCAGCAGCGTTATACGCGCAGTATTCAGCAACAGTTAAAGATAGTACTATAATAGATTACTTTTTTAATAACTATAATATAGGGCCTCCGGTATAGAATATAATATATCTCTCTGTTAACTTACTATCTTTATAGTCAGTATAAACTGTATTAATATAGACTTTAATATCTTTAGAATAGTCTGAGATAAGTATAATACCGAGCTCTTTTATATCTTATATATAGTAAAATACTGATTTTAATATTTTAAAATTAGTAGTTATAGATAAATTTATATACTTTTACAGATAAAAGATTAATTATTATAAATTAGATTATATTTTTAATACCAGCTAATTTAGGCGGTCTATAAGACTCTGATATTCAGTAGTATTAATCTCTTTAGATATTATTTTAGAACAGTCTGCCTTCCGGTATAATAGTATTATCAGAGAGGTAAGATTTATATAATTCTTTATATCTGCTGTAATTAGGGATTCCTCTGTATAGATAGATTAGAATAATAATATTAAGCTTTTATTATAGTTATATTAGATATTACAGTTAAGAAAGATTTTCAGCTTGCTGAGTTTCTTTAATCTGAATACCTGATTCAGGTAGTATTTAATATTATTAATACTTATCTGTCTTGGACCTATAATTATTAAATTATTAATATAAATAGTAAAATAAATATTATCTTTCTGATAAATATAGGAATCCTCTAGTAAGATAATAAATCTGACTTCTTATAACTTATTATTAAATATATAATATTATAAGAATACAGTTTAGCAGAGACTGTATAATACTTATTTTAATTTACAGACTTAATTATCTGATTCTTTATAGTATCCGGTTAATTATTTTATAAAGACCTGTCAACTTTTTATCTGGGTGTATAAATATATAAAAATTATATTATATTACTTTTATATAAGATTCTTAATTATTACAGTAGTAAGGAATATTTTAATAGTAATCTTACTAGTAATAGAGGTATAGGATTAGTTATAGTCTCTTCCGGGTATTTAGTAATTACTATATATAATCCAGCAAGCGCGGAATTAGATAATAAAACCCTCTATATTAATCTTTAAATTAAATATCTACTTATCTGGAATTACATGAGCGCCTGGGGGTCTCTTAATAATATTATAGATTTCTATAGCTTTAATTTTATTAATCTGATTATTTATTACTTATTTTCAGTATAATACTAAAGAGGACTTTATAGCTTCAGTATATATTATTAAGATAATAATTTTATAGTATTTTAATCTTAAAATTATAGTATCTTAGCTGACTAATATAAGTTACTTATAGTCCAGTCAGATAGGCAACTTATCTTTAGTAGTTCTTTAGAAGTATCTTACTATCTGTATATCTTCCGGAGCAGGAGTATCAGTAATTCAGTAATTTTATACAGTAAATTTAACTGATTTAGTTTTATATTCAGCAGGATTCTTAATAAAGTATACAGGCTTATAATTAGATAGTTTTATAGAGGTTAAAATTATCTGTACTCTGCCAGTAATAATATTAGTATTTTAAATAATATCAGTATTAATATCAGCAGTTAAATTATTTAAAATATCTTAATAAAAGAATATATTATTTAATCAGGTAGATCCTCCAGATTCTAGCAGCGGCCTGTTAAGGATCAGCCTGTTAGAATCCTTATAATTATTTTTATATATTCTGTCTTTATAAAATAAGATATCCCTAAAATATTTAATTTTATCAGATTCCGGTATCTAAATATAGTAGATATGGCTGTTCTCTCTGTTAAATCTAATAAGGTAGCCTACTACTGCACGAGGTTCCATTTTCCTGGATATTATACGGTCCTCAGTAGGTATATAGACATATAAACAGCAACTAAATACATACAGGAAGTCCAGTAAGACTTCTAGATTCGGAAGGTTATAGAAGATCCTATATCAGTATACCGGGATATATTTAATATCGCTTCCGGAAGAAATAAGATGATTCATTATCTGCACAGCTAATTAAATAATATACAGTCAGAGATATCCGGATAAGCTAGAATTAAGTATTATAACTCTATTTATTTAATTAATTAAACTGTTATATTATTCTAAAAAACTATTTACTTTAGATATATACAGTAGAGAGATAATAATATAAATTCTATATTCTTTATAAATAGTCCAGTTAGTAAATTAATTAAATTTTTTTTTTTATTAAAATATTATACTGCTATATAGTAGTTAATAGTATTCTTATATTCTATATTTATTTAAATAAACTTTTCAGAAGTATTATTCTTCTGTTTTAATAATATAATATAAATAAGATATATAATATTATTAATTATAATTAAAAAATAATTATATTTTTTATAGCTGATAAAAATTATTTTTTATATATTTATATACCAGAGTTCTGTAAGATTATTAGTCTGTAGGATTAGATTACAGGATACTAACTACTTTACTTTACTTAACTAATATATTTTATAATATATATTATTTTAGTATTTAATTTTAATCTGATAAAATCAGATAATTAAATTAATTTATCAGAATTCTATATAGCTGTATTACTAGTATAGTAGTAAAGAGTTAACTGCTGTTATACTGATTCCGGGATTTGTAATTCTAATAAAGAATATTTTTTTTAAAACTTATATATAGTCTATAATCTTATTATTCTTTATTAGATATAAAATATAGTTTTTATTAGTTTTATAGATATTAAAATCTTCTTAAAAATAATCAGCAGATATCAGACTGTAGAATAGATTAGATTAGTAGTATATCTTAATATTTAACTGTATAAAATTATTATTTAATTCTAAAAAAACAGTTATATAGCTTACAGTCTTTACTTTAGTAAGTATTCTCTATAATATACTGTATATATAATATTCCTGTAGCTTTAACTCGTGAAAATTAGTAAATAAAATACAGTCTGGAATAAGATACTGGAAACTATCTATATTATAAATCTAATATAATAGTATATAAAATAGTTTTTTAATTACTATACTATTAAAATTAATTATATAATTATTATTATCTATATCTGAATCAGTATCTAGTACTATATAAGATTCAGCAGGTAATTTAACTTACTTTTATATAATTAAAATAATTTTTACAGATATTTTAAATTTTATTAATTTTAACTCTTTTTTCAGTTTATAAAACCAGATATTATAAATCTAGAGAAACCAGCTGTCAGAGTAGAGATTAAAAATAAAATACTAGTATTTATAATAATAATATTTTATAAACTTACAGTATATATAATAATTATTAATAATAAAAAACTTCTGATTTAGTATCTTCTCTAGATATTTTTTTATATTAATATTTTTTTTTAAAAAGATTATTTTTTTCTAATCTTTATTTTTTTTAATTAAATTAGTATTAGATAATTTTAACTTTACAGCAGATACTATAGAATTAACTTAATTAAATTTATTTTTTTTTTCTATAATATTCCTGCAGTAATTAAAGAATTCTAACTTCTTTAAAATCTTTATAGTATTATTCAGCAGCTGGAGTTCTATAGTAGCTGTCCAGATTAATAGATTAGATTTAACTTATTTTAATAATAGTAGTAATCTATAATACAGTATTAGAGGATAGTCTAGCTGCTTTACTAATATATAAGCTTATTTAAAGTTATTTATATATTAGAATACGGTAGAGAAGTCTGACCTCTTCTTCTAAATCAGATTATTAAATATTATCTAGTAGAAGATATGGCTGTAGCTGAGAACTAGACAGTAAATTATTATAAAGATATTATTTATATAGTTTTTAGAATTATTTAATACTATAAACCTCTCTAAGATATCTTTTAATAATTAGTTAACTAGCTATATTTAAATATTAATTAAAATAGTATACTAAATAGTATAATTTTTATAGATTAATATTAATCTAGTAAGATTCTTTTTAATAAAATTCTGTAATCTAATATTTTTTAATATTTATCTGATTTTAAAGTTCTATATTTTATAATTTTTATATTTTTTAAATAATTTTAATACTCTGTTAAGATTTTCAGGTAGTTTTTTTAATATTCTATCTATCTGGATAGTTAATAGTATAGTCGTAGAGTTGTTCTTACTGATATATAAGAATAATACAGATCCGTCTCTTACAGCTATTATAGGATTAATATAAATCTAGTTATTTACTAGTAAAATACTATTATAGATACCTGATTAGCTTTAAGAAAGATAGGAGTCTGTATGATTAGTTAAATTAAAAATCCTCCGAGGCGATCTGTAGAGACGGGTATATACTATATATATTTTAATATTTTAGGAATTACTATACAGTAAGAGCCTTCTATATAGTTATAATAATATACTAATTTATTAAATAGCTTTAAAAATACTAGAAAACAAAGATAGCAGTACCTTACAGCAAGTTACCGGGCTTATAATCTGTTGGGAATATAAGGCAGAAAATGTCTGATATTGGTTTCTTCTTCTAGCTAAAACGACTATCTCAACGTGGAGTTTAACACCTCGGTGGCCAACGTGACCACAACATCACGTGACGCTCGCCTATTAGCCAATCAGCTGTTCCAACAATATCTTTTTTTAACTAAAATAAAATAGCAGTTTTTAAGCTTATATATAGATTTTAGAAAAAATTATCTTTTATTACTAATTCTAAAAAATAAAAATTTTTTTTTTATAAATTAGATATAGAATAATCTTCTGATTCTTTATAACTTATATAATCTGGAGATTTAGAAGAAAAAAAATCTGATTTAAAAAATTTATCTTAATTTAAATATTATTATAATTTATAAAAATCTGAGAAATAAAAGAAAAAAACTCAATAATAATTTTTAAAAATAAGTCAGATAACTGTAATTAACTTATAATTTTAAGATTACTCTATAAATAATATATAAAAAAAATAAAATTAGGAAATTCTATAAAAATAATTTATTTTATTTTAAAATATATTTTTATATAAATATAATTTATTATATTTTAAATATAGCTAAAGTATTTATTATATTTTATTTATTTTAAAAAATCTAGTAAGCAGGTAATTATATATTAAATCTAGAATTATAAAATAGTTTCTTTTTTTAAATAAAGATACTTAGAATATAATAAATTATTATTAAAAATAGATTTTTATATTAATAAAAAAGATCTGGAAAAAACTTTTATAGAACTCTCTAAGAAGTACAGTATCTGATATTTAATTAAATAATTATTAAAAAGTACAGTTATTAAGAAAGACTATATAAATAATATTATAAGAAGAAAGTACTATCAGTAGTATCTAAATAAATAATTAATTATATATTAAGTAAAAGACTATTACAGATATTTATATATTCTTTAAAAATAAATTTTTTTTAATTATTATTTTTTCTAGACTTCTACAGTCTATAATAAACAGAATCTTTAGAATTAAATCTTCTATTTTATAATTATTTATTATATATTATTCTAAACTATTAAATATATTTAATTTAAATAAATAATTAATCTTACAGCTTTATTTTTCTACTAAAAATAAAATCGTTTAATTAAATATAGTTTAAAAAATATTTTTTAAAATTATTAAAAGATATATATATATAGCTGTTATTAAAATTCTTAAATATTAAATAAATATTAATTATAGTAGATTACTGGATCAGCTCTAATTAGAAAATATTTTTTATTTTAATTAGATATTTTTTAATAAAAGATATAAATTATTATAAAGTTCTGCTAGACTTCTAACTAATATCTAGATCTTATACTAGTAAGAATCTAGTTATAATTATTCTATCAGTTTTATATAAATATAATCTGTTCTATTAGTTATTAGATATAATAACTAATAATATTAGTAATAATAGTTTAATATTTAATATAATCTTATCTAAATTCTAGATTCAGTTCAGCCAGAGCAGCTAGTTTTATAATATTTTATTTAATTCTAATCTTATAATAATTATTTAAAGTTAGTATTATATACTCTGTTTTATTTATATAATTTAGTTTATAATTAATACTCTTCTATAAAAACTTTAGATTAAGATTTTAAATAGTACTGTTAAATATATATAAAAAAATTATAATAAAAGTTTTAAAGTCTCTTCTGATATTTTAAAAATTTTTAAAAGAATATATTCTAAAAGTTATTTATAAAAAGCTAATATAGAAAGTATTTTAGAAATTATTTATAAAAAATTAATATAAAGAGCTTCTACTATCTATAATAAAAATTATTTAAATTAGTCTTTTATAGACAGGTTTTAAAAATCTTTTTTTAATAATAGCTAATTATACTAATTCTTAATTATAGATTTAAAAAATTATATAATTTATAAATATAAGTTTTTAATATTATAAAAAATTCTAGTTTATTTAATAATTTAAATTAGATTTAATTTATTATTTTTTTTTTAACTGTAAAATTTACTAGAACTTAATTTATCTTATAATTTATTAGATATTTAATTTTTATTAAATAATTAAAAGTTTTATTCAGTACTGTAATTATAATAATATTAATTATTTTTATTCTATTATAATTAAATAAAAATAAATAAAGTATCTTTTTAAACTTTTATATTTTTTTTTTATATTCTATTTATTTAAAAATAATAGATTTACTATTTATAAGATTTATAATATTTATAATAATTTTTTTAATTATCTGGATTACTTAATTAACTGACTGATAAGAAAGTAGATATTCTAAAAAAAAAGATTTTTAAAAACTTATAATATATATATTAAAAATTCTAAAAATATTATTATTATATTTACTAGATAAAAAACTATATTTATATATTTATAATTATTCTAGACTTAATATTAAAATTTAAAAAATTTAAAAAAAAATATCTGGCTGGATAATAATACTGAGTAGTATTATAAATACTAAACTATTTTTAAAAAAATATTTTATTTCTATTATAATTAAAATCCGGCTATTAATATATTATTAACTATCCCCAGGTTACTATCAGGCCTGGATAAAGTCTTTTATAATATCTCTAAGTACTAGAGACTCTCACCGGCAGCTGAAATATTTAAAGAACTTAAAATATATCTAGATATTAAAAATATATAGTTTATAAATATATCTTTAATTAAACTAATATTATTTTAAATATTATAAAATATATTAATATTTTTACTTACTGGAAGTCTTACTATAATTAGTTTTCTATTTTTTACTAGATAGCTAGAGATTTTCTCTCAGTTACTACTAACAGTATCAGTATTAAATATCTATTTAATAATTTTTAAGATATCTGCTACTATTACCGGAGCTGTCTTTATTCTAATATAATTAAAATAATAATACTTTAGATATATATTAATTATTTTACTATTAATAAAAAATACTAGAACATTTTTAATAATTTTAATCTAGATTTAATTATTTTTATATTTAAGAAGTAAAAAAAGAATAAAATAATTACTATCTTCTATATTAATAAAAATAAAGATATAAATAATCTTTAAAATAATCTAGAAGATAGATTATTATTAAAAATAGAAAAACTAGTTTTATTTAAGTTTTTAAATATTATATATATTTAGATAGAGATAAAGATCTGATTTTCTTAATTTTTCTATTATTATAATTACTATTTTAAATAATATAAAAAATAGTATAATTTTAATAATTTATCTAATATTAAATACTATTTTTATTATATTAGATTCTGTAAAAATCTTTTTTAAAGTACAGTATACTTCTTAAAGTCAGGGAAAAAAAGATTAAACAGATTATAGAGATCAGACAGGTTAAATAAATTAAATAGATTAAATAAATGAAACAGATTAAATAGATTAAATAGATTAAATAGATTAAATAGATTAAATAGATTAAATAGATTAAATAGATTAAATAGATTAAATAGATTAAACAGATTAAATAGATTAAATAAATTAAGTAGATTAAATAGATTAAGTAAATTAAATAGATTAAGCAGATAAACTAAATCTAGAGAATATTACTATACTATAATTAAAAATATATTATATTTTATATATTATCTGTATAATAGGAATATATATATTACTAATTAACCTGCAGTTATTAATCTATCTGCTATACCTGATCTTTCTGACTGGCAGGTATAAATAGTTAAAGTAATAGTTATATCTTAACCTGACTATAAATGTACAGTTAAAAATTTTTTGTACCTTAACCTGACCGCCAGGTTATAGCCAGGTTAATCCACTCTAATCTCTCCCCCCCTGACTCTAAGAAGTATACTGTGCTTTAAAAAAGGCTTTTACAGAATCTAGTATAACAAAAATAGTATCTGATATTAGATAAACTTAGAGTGGCTAACGGCCAGGTCAGGTCAGGTTAATTAAGATTTTTATACCTGACTGCAGGTTATGGTCAGATATAAAAATATATATATTCCTGACCAGCTTAACCTGCAGTTAACCGGCGGGTCTAATTTCTCAGCAGCTAAGCCTATTTTAGAAGGCGGTATAATTAGGTAAAATACTGCTGCCTGATTTTAGCCTAATATCTGCCTATTTCTGCCTATTTCTGCCTAATTTCTGCCTAATTTCTGCCTAATTTCCGCCTTAACTAGTCTTTTTAGAACTAGTACAGGTAGAACAGTTAACCGCGGTTAACCGTTATACCTGACAGTTAATCTGATTTTATACCTGAACCTGACCGCCAGATTATAGCCAGGTTAAGGTTAAGGTATAACAGTCAGGTTAAGCCACTCTAAAGCTAGTTATATATTTTTTATATAATTCTAAAAAATTGAGAAATATTTTTATAATTATTTTTAAAATTTATTAATTATAATTATTATATTATAAAGAAATTTTCTATTAATTTCTAAATAGACTTAAGAAAATTATAAATTATCTAAATAAACTTATTCATTTTACTAATTTTAATTTTTATTATTTTAAAATAAACTAGCTTTTATTAATTTATATAAGTTTTAATAGAATTGTTTATTTTTAAGATTCTTAATTAATAATATTAATTAATAAGATCTTTCTTTTACAAGTAATTAGTAGGAGTAATCTTATTTTTTAAAAATATAAAGATTTAGTAAAGCTTTTCCTGATTAAATATAGTATACTAATATTACTTATTTAAAATAATATTAATTAAAAAATTTAAAAAACTGGACCTGATATAATCTTCTTATATTTCTTAAATAACAGATAATATTCTTATTTAAATTCCTCATATAATAAGTAGTCTATTTTATTAAGATCTATAATAGAATTAGCTTGCGGATTAATATATTGGATAGTAACTAGACTAGATTAGACTGGATAAACAGATTCAGCTGGCAGTTCCGGATCTGATAAATATTATATACTCTTATTAATTGTATATAATTAAATTTAATTTAGCTAAAGTAACTAATTAGATTACTAATTCAAAATAACTAATTTTTCTGTATATTAAATAACTAAATTTATTATAAAATTAAATTATAAATTTAACTGATTATTCTCAGAGATTTTAAATAAATTTTAAGTAAGAGATTATCCGAACTTATAACTAAAAAGAAATTAAGAAGTTTTAATATTTTTTTAGATATCTCTTACTTCTACTTTCTTTTTATATATAATTTACGAAAAAAATAAAAGATAAATAAAGTAAAAATAAGATAAAAGTAAAAGATAAAAAATTAAGAATAGTATGAATATAAAAGTAATAAGAAATAAATTAGATTATATTAATTAATCTAAATAATCCTTATAATCTAGATTAGAATTAGTAAACTGAGCTGATAAACTGAACTGAGCTTAACTGAAGGATTATTAAATAATAGAGAAATTAAGACTATATTTATAAATAAAAAATAAATAAATTTCTTCTAAACTATTTTCTAAATTAGTAATATCTATAATTAAAATTACTATATAAATTAATATATAAATATTATATAAATTAGAGCAGACCACTTTACGCCATGTATGAGCCAGAAGTTAGCGTGTGCCTTCAGATCCACAGAAAGCAATCAGGAGCGACCATTTGAGGCGATGTCCTGGCGATGTCCGGACTCCGGAGTACTCCAGACTGAGACAATAATGTCGGGACGCTGGACGAACCGTTCAGCCCTCGTCCTCGTCCCGCGCCAGCCCCCCGTGTACCCGTCCGTACCCATGTGGGGGGAATGACAGCCGGCTTCCGTCGGAGTGCTCGGCCCCAGTCCCATCGCAACAACCATACGGCCCAACCGCAAATTGAGTGAGGGGCGGGCAAAGCTTCGCAAACCGCCGCAAGGCTTGACTTAGACCCTGGGGCCCTGGGACCCGGTGGTTCCTAGACCCCTAGACCCCTAGACCCTTGGCTAGGTTTTCGATGGGCCAATCATCTCGCGCCGTAGGCTCACAGGCATGCCAGGGACCGACCGAGTAGTTGTTAGATCGGTGTGATTGGTGAGGTTTCAGCACTGGTGAATTGTGCCTGACTCGAAGACCCCTGAGAGGTGCAGGTAATTACTTCCTCCGTGCAACAGAGAGAACGAATGCCAATTCCCGGACGGTCGTGTACCAAGGGGCGCATCGATACAAATATATTCAAAGTATATACAATAGAAACAAGCTCATAGGCGGCCGTATCGGCCCCTCCCGCCATTCTGAGTCTAAACCACTCCCAGTAGTGCCCGATGCCCGAGGGTTTGGGGCTTACACGTGATCATTGTCATGCACACTACCAAGATTGCAAGTGGAAAGGCGGGCTTTGTAATGAGCCCACAGGACTGGAACGATTTTCAGCCGAGGAGAAGTCCTGAATACTGATATTCTAGATCTGGCTAATCTGGCTACATACGAAAAGACCCCGCGGAGGCGCTAGGTATACCGTGGTGATCCAAGGTAGATCAAGGCAGTCACCATGACCAACAGCGTCAGCCATGTCGATGTTGCGGGTATCAGAGATACTCCCGCATCGCCCGAGGATTTGGCTGGCAAAGTTGGACAAGTCACATTGGGGTACGCCGAAGTCTCTAGAGGGGAATAGGCCCACGCGGTAGCATCGGCAGCGATGCTGGATGCAGCAGAGGGATTGACCGTTACTGCACACGGGTTGGTGCTGGGCGTCGGTCCAAGATAGCCGCATCCATCCTCGCTGAGAGTAACGTTGAAAGCATAAGCCTCTATAGCGCCGCACGTTCCAGGCACTGTGCTGGCCGTAAGATTGGGTGCCTGCCCGGACGGGCTGACCGTGAAGACGCTGGGATTGTTGACCGAGACTAGGTTCGAGTTCGCTGGGTTGTCTTCGTCCTGGGAGCAATTATAAAGTTGCAGGTTCCAGGTAAAGGTCCAGAGGCCGTCCGGGTAGTCGATGGTGTTGAAGAAGCGGGTGACGAAGGGGGTGTCCGTCATAACCAGCTCGAGCTCCCCGCCCAAGATGGAGCCGGGAGAAGTCTGGTTGTTGCCTTCCCACATATTCCACGAGATCGAGGCTCCCAAAGTGACGGCCAGAGTCGGATTCTGCAACGCGAACACGATGGGCATCAGCGCCTGAGGGCTGTAGGTTTCGTTGCGGGGGAATATCAAGTCTACTTCAAAAATACCAATATTACCACTATAGCCGGCATCGCCCCTTGCGACCATCAGGTTCGCTATCAGCGCCGTCCAAGCCAGCAAGGGAACATGGGTCATGATAAGAAGGGAATGTTTGAAGGGGGGAGACATGAAATGAAGGGGAAATTGGCGGGCAACCCGGACTGCTCAGCTAGAGGTCGAGGGAGGACCAAAGAAGCAAGACAGCAAAAGCGAGCGTGCTAAAGAGGGCAAGAAGACGGGGACTCCGGTCGATGTTTTTTCAGGAGGCTAGACGGAAGAGACGGCGGCATCCGGCTGGATTTCCAGGGTTATACCGGGACGAGCCCGATCCCTGCAGGCGGCGCCATTCTTGCCCAATCAGCCACGGATACCACGGAGGACTCGGACCAAGATTACTAGTACTAGCTAACTTGGACCTAACCATACCTGTACTAGCACTATACCGCGACAACATTGACTGAGTGCCCGGGTAAGGAACAACTACTCTGTAAAGACTAGTAATCAGTGTGCAGTGGCTTCTCCGTACTTCCGCAGCACGCTCTCATGTATCAAGGAGGCTATACCCTCCATGCTCCGTAGCAGGATGGAAAAATTATAGAAAATATGTTGAACTGACAGGTAACTGCTTGCATTAAGAGAATGTCCTGCCCCTTTGACGGCACCTCTGATCAAGATTAACGTCATTGCCAGGGGAAACAAGCTCATAGGCGGGCGAGGGTATCCATCCACCTTTAGCGGTCATTTTCTGCTCGCCGCGGGACTCGGATGCACAAACTTTGCAAGCCTACAATAGGGATTGTGAATTAGGTGGGTCCAACACTGCTTCACTACGTACGAGCTGAAGCATTGGGAAAATAGTCTTGATATTACTACTCCGTATATAGGACAAAGATCCGCTTGCCAGGGGAACGCGGCGAAACGTGATAACCAATGTGATTCTTACTCGTGCACTAGATGCTGTACTCCACTGTCCATCTCTGATCATCCGAGGTAGTTCAGGGCAGTCACCAGGGTCAACAGCGAAAGCCATGTCCATCCTGCCGCTGCTACTGCTGCTGCTGCCATGGGCGATAGCCCCGCGGCGTTGGAGGATTTCTTTCCCTTAATCGGACAGGTGACGTTAGGTTCGTATTCAAACCCTAGAGGGGAACAGGCGAAGGCGGTGGCGTCAGCCATGATACTGGCCGCGGTCGACGAATTGATGGACACCGAACATGGGTTGGCAGTCACATTGGGTCCTATAAGGGCGCACATGCCTCGACTGCCACGGATATCATACGCATAGCCAACTGTGGCGCCACACGCCTCCGAAGATGTGGCTGCCACGAGATCAGGGGCCTGCCCCGACTTGCTGACTGTGAAGGTGATGTTGTTGTTGGCCACGATAAGATTTGTGTCTGGATCTTGCCAATGAGCAGAGCAATTGTAGAGGGCCAGGGTCCAGCTAAAAGTCCAGATGCCGTCCGGGTATAGGGTAGTGTTGATCAAACGGGTGATGAAGGAAGGCTCCGAAGACGTCGAGTTCACCTGGTCGTCCCAAGGCATGAGCGGCAAGAACGCGTCCGTCATGGACCCCGGGGAGGTAAGATTATCGCCTTCCCACAACGACCAGGTGATGCCGGCTGACGCAACTTGGGTGAGAACCGGATTCCGCACCGCAAAGACGATAGGCATCAGCCCCTCGGGGCTGTAGGTTTCATTGCGGGGGAATATCAAGTCGACTTCCAAGGTGCCGGAATTGGAAGTAGCCGGGCTCGCCGTTGCCAGCATCGACTTCGCCATCAGCGCACTCCAAGCCAGAAAGCGCAGGTGATTCATCTTGATGCGGAGGGTCAAAGAGTGGAAAAAAGGATTTGAAGTTCGACTCAGCTGGTGGTGTGGAACTGCTTCAGCTGGGGGTGGAAGATGTCCGAAAGAAGAATAATAAAATCATCGCTCAGGGGGTCAGTCAGCAGTTAGGCCCGGGCGCAGGATTTCCCCTAGGTACTCCGTACTAGGTAGGGTCACGCCGGTGATGACCCCATCCTCGCCTAACAGGGTCTGTGGGGGCTTTTCAGGCTGGACCCTCTCGGTGAATTGCTGGATTCGTTAGCGGATTACTAGCGTGCACTTCTCTGCATGGGGTTCGGCTTAGCCTGTACCTCTGCACCTCTACTCGGTACCTGAAGCTCACTAACCGACCCCTCCGCGCTAGCGTTCCGGGGTCGCCGCTTACGGCGACCCTGCCAGCTTAATAAACAGGTCATCTCAACGAACAAGAATTTCCACGAAACTATTCAAAAAATAATAAAAAATTAAAACTTTAAAGTATTACTATAATTGCTATACTGTTAGAATACTGGAATTTTCCTCTTTATTCCTGCTTTTTCGCCGGTACTTTATAATAATCCCCCGGTCTACAGTATAATCAACAAGTTTGACTATAACCCGCTTCTATTTAGCACGTAGGCGAGTTCTCTTTTTTAAAATATTATATACTTTCTCTTTTTACTCTATATAAGTAAGATTAGTACTAGAGATAACTCTTCTAATCTATATACAGTATTTAGAGATATAATCCTATTCTGCTTTCTTCTATTATATCTTAGTTATTTTATCCAGTTACTGCTGCAGGCTTGCAGCAAGATAATCTTATAATATACTATTTTTAATAAATTTAGTAAGTTTCTAGATAAATCTGCTGTTTTATATAATTTTAATTCTAAAAATAGTAGTAATTTCTGTAAGATATTAGACTGTTTTAAGTATATTCTATATTAATAATCTTCCAGTACTAGAACTAGTAGAAAAAGATATAGATAGTTAAATCTCAGATAGATTAGTAAATATAATCTCTGGTTTCCAGGATACAAGCCCTACTAAATAAAAAATATAGTAAATTATAGTATTTTTAAATATTTTTTTACAGATAGTTAATAGTATATATAAAAAATTAATCTTAGTAAACTTCCTGTATTCTATATACATAGCGTTAAATACTGTATCTATATAATAATACTTATAGATATAAAATATATCTATATTAAGCAGTTAGAAGAGGTATAATAAATATAGAGGCAGGAAGAATAATATAATATAATATTTTTTATAATATTTAATAAATTTATAAATAAGATAAGATCTATATTTATCACAGAGTAGGAGGTACTAGTAACCAGTTATTCAACTCTTTATATAAAGATTAAATATCTGAATCTACTGGAAAATAAGAGAATCAGTTATATAGCTATTATCAGATACTCTTATATAAGTATCTTTAGTCGCTTTATTAAACCAGCTGCGGAAGATATATCTACTAAGTATAATAATAAAAAAAGAATATAGATCTTCAGTTATAGAGATTACTTTTATAACTGAAATATATTCTCAGTTAGAATTAAGGTCTAAATAGATCTTTATATAATCTCTAGTAATAATCTACTGGTCTTTACTAATACTAATTTAAAAACCTGTTTTATTAAAGTTCTAGATATCTTTATCTAGAATCCTGTAGATAGTAATAATATAACTAAAACAGTAATACTAGTTCTCTAGATCCTTATAATTATAAATATAATATTACTCTATCTCTATAGCTCTTCTCTTTTTTATATTATACTGTAGATAATATATAAACTAGTAGAATAGTTACTTATCTTCTACAGTAGAAGATTTAATAATAAGATTATTATAAATCTTTTTAAGGATTAAATCCGCAGCTTTTTATATTATTTTTAGTCTCAGGAGAAGACTAACTCTTACCTAGTAGTTAATATACTGCTCTAAAGCAGAGTTTTAGACTTTATTTAGCTTTAAATTACCGGGTGGTTATATTATTCTTGAGTCTCGACCGATAAAGTGATTTCGTAGGTGTAAATAAGATACGTTAAAATCATACGCAGTTTTTAAGATATTCAGTTTTTTTTAATAAGATAGAGCTTCTAGGGCTCTATTAATTTGAGACTTGACTTCATAGTAATTACTAGATATTGTAGGGTTGAACAATAATACGTAAAAGTAGGTTGGTCAATTAATGAAAATTCTGTTCGTTGAGATAACCTGTTCGTTGAGCTGGCAGGGTCGCCGTAAGCGGCGACCCCGGAACGTTAGCGCGGAGGGGTCGGTTACAGAGTACTTCGTACTATGTTGCTTCGTACTAGGCCCAGTAGCGGCCCTGTTCACGACTTCAAACTGACTGCTGTCGATGCAATCTCCGAAATGGCCCAGGATGAGGGCCGCGAAGAGCCGCTCGCTCGGAGACGTCTGCACCGTGTCAGCAGAGGTGGGACGCCGAGGGCATCATGACGGCTCCCGGGTTGAGTCCACTGCTCAGCTGAATATTATAAGATCCAAGGGCATCTTGTTCTCTCTCACCACGATCATCAGGCGCATCAGCGCACGCCAGATGTCTTTCGTTTCCAATTCTTCGGCGTGGCTTCGGCCGCGCAATCCGTTCCTTACCTTTCTCTCCATCGCTCTTTTCACCTTTTCCTTTGCAGTTCGTCCATCGTTGGCCATCAACGTTCCCATTCGGCTCCCCGTGAGTCCCGAGTATCGAGGCAGATCGGTCTCCTGTCCCGCCCGCTGTGCCGCATCGGGCCCTAACCCTGGCAGCTGGTCCCTATACCACAACTTTGCGCAATTCGACTCGTGCGAAGAGTCTCTTGTATTCTTTTTCCTTTTATGATCCTGTCGATGATTTGGACACCCTTCATCGTATCTTTACGTGTACATCGTTTGGTCCCGATTGGACCAACCTGCCGGTAAATACATCCAACCTTGCCGCGCAATCCGAAGGAGCCCTAGCCCCCGTCAGTGCCACATACCAGATTGGATCCTGGCCTTCCAGTGAGGGGGTACTGGTGTCATACTCCCTTACCACCCTCAAGCAGTTCCGCCAATACCTGTCCAATGGATTGGGCCCCGTCAATCGTCCGACCATTCTCTTTACCAGCTATGGCTTGACTTCGGTTGGTCTCTATATCGGTCAGGGTCTGCAAGACCAGGGGGTCGGGGACACCGCGCTGGCATGCCTAGAGACGTCACTTGCAACCTCCAGCAACATTGATCTTGGAGCGAGTATGGCGATGCAATTCTGCCAGCCGGGTCAGACCTCGCACCACGTCTTCGGTTTTTTTGCCACCGGGAATGGAACCTTCGCTGCTATCCAAGAGGCGCTCGCATCGTGGTCCAAGGCGGAATGCTTAGACTTCCTCTCAGTCTAGAACGTCACGGCCCAAATCCCCCTGGTGACGCCATTGTACTCCCCCTCCCCCTCCTCCACCGCCGACACCACCAATGCGTCCCAGTATGATTCCTATAACACGGCCTCCTGTGGTCGTCGGCGCAGGGCCCTCGCCCCTCAGACCACCTGTTCCACAGTGGAGGTGGTGGCCGGTGATGGCTGTGCTTCCTTGGCGAAGCAATGTGGGATTACCGTAGCTCAGTTTACCGAGTATAATCCGGCGTCGGATGAGTGCTCGACATTGGCGGCCGGGGACCACGTCTGCTGTTCGGCCGGCACGTTGCCCGATTATGCCCCCAAGCCCCAGGCCGATAGCACGTGCGCGACGTACACCGTCCAGGCAAACGACAAGTGCTCCACCATTGCGGCCGCCCATAGCTTCACGATAGCAGACATTGAAAAGTTCAACGCGGACACATGGGGTTGGGGTGCCTGCTCGCCCCTCTACACTCAGAATATTATCTGTCTGAGTACCGGCAACCCGCCGATGCCGGCCGCGGTGGCCAATGCCGTCTGTGGCCCTCAGGGCCCCGGCACCCCGACCCCCCCCGAGTAGGACGAATATCTCCCTGCTCAACGAGTGTCCACTCAATGCGTGCTGTGATGCCTGGGGTGAATGTGGTACCACCGCCCAGTTTTACACCAACACCAACACTGGTGCCCCGGGGACCGCGAAGAAGGGCACCAACGGCTGCATCTCCAATTGTGGCAGCAGCCTCGTGCGGAGTAGCCCCCCCAGCACCTACCGGAGTATTGAGTACTATGAGGGATTCAACTTGCAGCGCTCCTGTCTGTATCAGGATATCTCTCAGCTCGACGTCTCTGCTTACACCCACATCTATTTCTGCTTTGGTGTGCTCTCCTCCTCCTATGTGGTTGAAATACCCGAGGTCAGCACGAACTTCGAGTTGGACCAGTTTAAACAGATCCAAGGCGCAAAACGTATCCTATCGATCGGTGGCTGGGAATTTTCCACCGACCGGAGTACTTATATGATTTTCCGGGAGGGTGTCACGGCCGCCAACCGTCTGACCATGGCCACCAACATTGCCACCTTCATCAAGGCGCACGATCTCGATGGTGTAAATATTGACTGGGAGTATCCGGGGGTAAGACCTCTCCCCCCCCTTCACCGCGTCGTTCCTTTGTCCCGGCTCCTGGTCTTCCTTGCTAATCAACCCGTTGGTCCTCTCTTCCAGGCACCGGACATTCCTGGGATCCCTGCTGCGAGTACTGACGACGGCGATAACTATCTGGCGTTTCTTGCCATCCTGAGAAATCTGCTCGGGGACAAAGAAATCACGATTGCGGCGCCGTCGTCATATTGGTATTTGAAGGGATTTCCCATCAAGAAGATGGCCCCGCTCCTGGACTACATCATCTACATGACCTACGATCTGCACGGACAGTGGGATTCCAACAGCCAATGGTCTCAGCTTGGCTGTCCTACGGGCAACTGCTTACGGTCGGACGTGAACATTACCGAAACCATTGGGGCTTTTGTTATGATCACCAAGGCGGGCGTCCACTCCAACCAGGTTGTTGTCGGCGTCACCAGCTACGGACGCTCCTTCGCCATGGCCGAAGCGGGTTGCTACGGGCCCGAATGCCGCTTCTTGGGCTCCGCCGATGATTCGCAAGCGGCACCTGGGCCTTGCACGCAGAGTCCCGGATACATCGCCAATGCCGAAATCGAGGAGATCCTGGCCAACTCGAGTCGGGTTACCAAGAGTTACATCGACCTTGCCAGTGACTCCAACATCCTCGTATATGACGACACGCAATGGTCGGCTGGATGAGTGATGGTATCAAAGCCTCCCGACGATTGCTCTACCAGGATCTCGCCATGGGGGGGACCACCGATTAGGCGACCGACCTGCAAACGTTCAATCCGGTCCCCTACCCAGCCAAGAGCTGGGGACGATTCATCGACGACGTCGTCCTAGACAAAGACCCATATGTCGAGGGGAACCGGACGGGCAACTGGACTTCTCTGACGTGTTCGGATCCGGCCGTCCAAGACGCCTTGTATATGCCTTGCGCCCAGCGCTGGGTGCAGCTGGACGCTTCGAACGCTTGGTCCGATGCAATCAACATTTGGACGAATATTGACGAGTCACACCTGGAAGGGGATAACCCCGAAGAGAAGTTTTCCTGGTCCATTATGAACACGTTACGTGTTTCTGAAGAGACAAATTGTGGATTGGTCTCCCCGCAAGGCGGGTGTGACCAAGCTTTGACTTGCGCATCCCTGCAGGGCTTTGGCAGCGACGGTGGTTCGGGCCCTGCGGCGATGGTGATCTATGAATCTCTCACCAACATCAACAAGGTAAGCAGGAGGGCCGGTGAACGAAATAAATAAATGCGCCACACGTCGCTAATGATTGACCCCCCCCCCATCATCCAGATGTACTCCCAATTCTTCGATGCCATCAACGACGCTGCTGGAACGTACATTGACGACCAACTCCCAGATTTCGAGACCACCTTCGCCCCAGTGCCTCCGGCTCCCAGCAACGACTGGGAGGTGATCTTGACCAACCTTCTGGGTCTGGGCATCACCGCGGTTGCCGCCCCGTACTTCGACGGAGGTAATCAATCATCCTTCGCAGTCTCTTTCCCTGTGAACACTCATACTGATGACGATGATGATGATGAAATCCACATAGTTTTCGCCAGTTTACCGGCCGTCAGGTCCATTCTGGGTGATTCCGGCGCCGACACTGCCAAAGATATCACCAATGCAGCCATCGCGTTCGGGGCCGCCATTGCTTCCGCAGAACTTCCGGGCAAAACACCGTAAGTAGCATTTATCCGAAGAGGACACCATGGCAAAGGGCCTTGCCCATCTAACTCATGTATGCAGGGGTAAATGGACCGAAGAGAAGCAGAAAACCTTCACCGACACTCTGGGGTCGGTGGTCGCCGGCTGGGCGGCCACGGCCGAAGACCAACTTTAGGCTCTGTTCAATGGATCCGATCCCCTCTATCGCTCTCCTCACGAAGTTGATGACCAATGGGAACCTGATCGAGGGCAGCGGCGGTGCTCCAGGGATAGGCAACACGACGACCACCGGCACCACTTCGCAGATTGAGAGCTCCATCAACAAGGCTTTCTTCGGCTTCGCGATCCCGTCGGTATGGGCCGTGTCAGGGACCTCGGCCTTCGTTGTCGACTCGGGGTATCCCTGCAGTGCACAGAACCCATTGACCGATTATATGACAGCGGCGACTCAAGAGGCCACCTATTCCTCCTACAACGACAAACTCTACTATCTGGACCACCCCGATGGGGCGTGGAAAGGTTGTACCGTCACGGAGAAAGAACTGGCGCAGCGGACGGATTGCCCCGAGTGTGGGACCTCTACGTGCGTTGAGGATGCAACGTATTTCACGGCACCCCCGGGTCTCAGCAGCCTGGGCGGGGGGAGCTGGGGCTACATCACCCTGCCCGAGCTCATCGAGGCGTCCGTCCGAACGTACGTGGCCAACGGCAATGCCAACGGCAATGCCAACGGCGGGCCCGTCGCTAACCCGCTGGACACGGATAAGCTGCAGGATCTCTCGAACTAACACATTACCACCCCAGGCTACATCCGCCTTCCCGTGTGTAGTTCTCAGGTCGCGTGGGCTTCGTGGTCTAATCCCTCGCAGTCCAACTCCAGTGCGCCCAACTACCCCTGCAACCCGCTTCAGGGCGTGACTAAGTGCAGCGGCTACACCTTCTAGGATGAGACCTCCTCCGCCTCCCCGAAGGGGTCCGACTGTCAAACCATCGTGAAGAACATCCAGGGCACGAACGGCGAGTGGACTACTGGTATCAGCCACCAACATGATATTGCTAAGTTCGGCTCTTGCTATTTTGGTGTCCAGAATGTGGGTGTTGCTGGCGACGTTACGTATCACACTGGCAGTCAGAATATTGTTAACATTATCAACAAGGCAATCTCGGAGTATGCGTCGAACGGTCTCGTCGGCGCAAAAGGATATATGGAGTGCGGTGGCGATGCAGGTAGTCAGAAGGTTGAGTGGGGTCTGTATTAGGAGGGGTTTGTTCTGACGCTTATCAGATGCAGATAGACATGATTCTGCCGAGCGAGAAAGTATAAAATCAGAGAATACTTCCTCTTGCTTAGTATTCCAGAGTCACTGATGATCCTGTATTCCTGTCTCGCAAGGACTGACGGCAGGTATAACTAGATAGGTTACTTGATGTGAAACGCTGAATATCTATCTTTCTTGAGTAGAACTGAGTGGTAGTGAGTCTAAGAGTGCTGGGGATGTAGGCTACGAGTTGTTCCTTCCTACAGTGTTATCGCTGCACTAATAACTTTCTACAATTATAATTAGTCCTATACGGTCAATTTCAGTGTTTTTGTTGCCTTGTTGAAAGGCAGTTTATTTCAATTTTGCGGAATCATACCCAATAAACTCAAGTCTCTTGGTCGGTCTCCCACCCGGGAAACAAAGGTAAATGGCGTTCTATTCATCTTTGTTCCCTCTCAAGGATCTCGTCAATCAAGAAGAAGCACGGCGATCGTGAACCTGACCATCAGCATGGCCCTCCATATCGGCAACGGCAGTGCTACCGGACGCCTCAGGAGTAGCAACCTCAGGCGTTTCGGGATATTTAGAAATATAGTACGCAGTGTCGCCTGACGCCTCAGGACGCTTAGAGAGATAGTAGACAGTCTTGTCTCCGATTTCCTGTCGCGTAAGAGTGACCTGTCGCAAAATCGTAACATGAGAGTTAGCCCATGGAGAATTAGCAGGGCGGGTAGGGATCAATAGGCGAGGGTTGGCAGATTCATTTGGCCCATTAGCCTCATGAATAAGTTCATCAAATTTGGCCAGGGTGATAGCGCGCATCATAACCTCGTCATCGACAATATCTCCACTGGGCTCAAAATGGAAATCAAATATGAATCCGGATTGGGTACGGGGGATAGGCTCAAAAGTGGTATGGAAGAAGTAGTCGCCATTTTCGATGTTCTTGCGAGCATCCGTGAGCCTGGTCAGGAGGGGGTCATTGTCATTTGCACAGGGGATAAACACGTACCCTGTTACGATATCCATGACTTGAACGAGAAATATCCTGGTGGTTGAGAGGTTTCTGCTTTCGTATGAAACCAGGGGATTTCAAAGGTATTTGATGGTGATTTGATTTCGGGGGATGCAAGCATGGTTTTATAATGTGGTCTGATTTTCGAAGGAGATATTCATTGGGGGGGATTTTTCTTGGTGAACCATCTTCCTACAGGAAAGCTTCGACTGAAGTTGATATAGCCAAGAGAAGTAAATAAAAATGACTGAGAGATCTGAGCGGTGATATCCGTCCAAGATAACTAGTTATTAATGGGAATTTGCGATAAAGATCACTGGCTGTGCCTTTTTCCAGCAGATACAGCTATTCGAGGGAATTTAGCCATAATTGCCAACTATCATAGAGATAATCCTATCATGCTCATGATCCGTGCATATTATTGCCCCAATCAGGATTAGTGTCATGCAAGGGGTGTCGGGAGCTGAAACCCAACCTTAAGACAACCGCCCCCTCAAACCACGCCGAACGTCAACCACCTCCAATCCCCCTGATACCCTGCCAAGTTCAAAATGAAGCTCTCCGCCTTTGTCACAGTATTTGTCGCTTTTAAAACTGTGCTTGCTCACGCACGCGCCAATGACGCATGCCCTGGTAGCGGAGTTTACATACTCGGCGTTCGGGAAACTGATGCCGCTCCGGGGTTTGGTATGACGAAAGCGCTCGCAGACTCTCTTCTCCAAGCTATCCCAGGCTCAAAAGCAATCGCTATTGACTATCCCGCAGCAAGAAATTATATTAATAATACGTATGACGACACTTCTGTTCGCACCGGTGTTCAAGGAGCCTTGAAGATAATCAAGGACTCGGGGGTCAGATGTCCACTGTCAGAGATCGTTCTTCTTGGATACTCCCAGGTATGAATGTCTTTCCACTTTGGAGTATCTGGTGGTGAATCATATAATATAGGGAGCACATGTGCTTGCCGATCTACTCTGTAACACAGATAGAGCAGGCTATTATAGCATGTTGGGAATATGAGGCAGAAAATGTCTGATATTCATTGATATTAGTTGCTATTGGTTGCTAGCTAAACAACTATCTACGTGGAGTTTAACACCTCGGTGGCCAACGTTGAAAGAGGGAACCGGGGTTTAGCCAATTCACTCGCTCAAAGGGGACTAGGGATTCCGGTCGCAGTGCTTATACAAGGCCTAATCAATAGGTAGGGATAACGATATACTGAGTGCTTAATTCTTCTATGCTACGTGGCTGCTTGCTGAGCCTAATATAACTATCAGACTTTTCGCTTAGCGCAGCGGGTCCGGAATATGGATGTTCCGGCCAACCAATCAGGGCTCTAAGCCTCTGACCTCGTATTACTCCTCTTCGCTCAACGCGCGACGAATCCTTCAAGCCTTGCAGTAATCCTTCTAGATAAAGAATCATATTAAATACTTAACAAATTCAAGTTAATCAGTATATTAAAACTGATATCTAGACTTATCTAAATGAGTCCTAAACCATCTACTAATTGTTCTTAGATAACTGGATTAGTTGCCTTAGTTAAACTATCTGTAATTATTTAATCAGTAGGTAAATAATTAAGAGATATCTTTCCTTTATTGATATAGTCCTGAATAGTATAATATCTGACCGCGATATACTTTATTTTAGAATGATTTACCGGATTCTCCGCAATCTTGATAGCTCCCTGGTTGTCTTCATATACTGTAGTAGGGGTATCTTGATATACAATACTCTTTCTAATTGTATATAAGAAGTATCTATATCAGATTACTTGCTTAGTTGCTTCGGCAGCTGTAATATATTCGGCTTCAGTAGAACTCTGAGCGGTGACGGACTGCTTCCTGCTGTTCCAGCTGATAGGTAAGCTTTCTATTATAAGAATATAGCCGGTGGTTAACTTATTCTTCTTTGAATTAGTATACGCTGAGTCGACGTAGGCTGAAAGACCTTTTCGACTCCCCTTTGTATAATAGATTATCCTATAATCTATCGTACTGCTAATATATCTTAATATATACTTTACCGCGGCTAAATAAACTCGACAAGGCTCTGCCAGATACTGAGATAACTGATTAATCATAAAGGCTATATCAGGTCTTATTCTACAGATAAGGAATATCAGTCTTCTAATAAATCTGCGAAATAATTTATAATCCTCCTTACTCAGCCGTAGACCGCCTTTATTAAGTTAAATACTCAGTCCTAGAAGTGAGGTGTTTGGCTTACAATCAGCTATATTAAACTTCTCGAGGATCTGCCTTGAATAGGCACCTTAGTCTATCTTAACCGAGTTCCTTATCCAGGTGAATCGGATGCCTAACAGCTTTTAGACTAATCCTGAATTAGTTATTAGATAGAACTTCTTTAACTTATCTTTAATTATCTCTATTTTACTTTTCTCTCTTCTAAAGATAATAATATCATCCACGTACAAGGCAATAATTATTCCTCGTCAGTTGATAAAGACACTTGGATCAGCCGTGATAGGTTTGAATCTAATATCTTTAAAAAACTGGGTGATCTTTCGATGCTAAAGATTAGCAGATTATCTTAATCTATATAAAGACTTTACTAGCTCCAGTACAATATTTTCTTTAGCATCTGGAGCGAATTCCTGGAGTCCCTGGGGGATCTCTATACAGTTAGGCTTATTAAGATCTAAGCTAATAAACGCATTTGAAGCGTCTAGCAGGTGAGCGATATATCCTATCAGAATCAATACTGCTAGTAGAATTCGAAGACTATCCAGTCTGAATACCGGTATAAATATTTCATCATAATCATTCTCTGATTACTCATTTCCGCGAGCAACAAGACGTGCTTTAAATTGATTAATCCTTCTATCCGGACCGATTTTGATATCAAAGATCTATCTGGTTAATGATATGGTTCCTTCCGCGTCCTTGCGGTTGATGATTCTCTATATTCTAAAGCTTATTAAAGCTGTTAATTCCCTTCATATAGCCTCCTTCCATTGAGTTCTATATACCGGATTATTAATAGCTTTATTATATAATCTAGGGATCTTGATTCCTGACTTCGTGACAGCTGCTTTATAAATAATCTTAAATTTATAGTCTTCAGACTAAAGCTCTGAAGCAATTGCTAGTAGGGTTTTAAAGCACTGTGCTGGACAATCATCTATCTCGCCCCCTTCAGCATAGCGTTTCAAGCCTCGCTTAGCCTCTTGCTTTGCTTTATCAGATTCCTGAGCTTCGGTGAGGCGTTGAGAAGGCTGTCTGAAGCGGCTGCTTCTTTGTAGCTTATTTATTTAATATGATTTACTACCTGGAGTCGAATTAATATCTCTTCTATTATTCTGAAAATCGGTCTGTTTCTTATACTCTTTCCCTGAATTATAAGTAGGGGGGTCCTCCCCTTTATTCATTATTGTACCAGGGTCAACGCGATATAATTTATCTAGTTTCTTAATTCTATTGCCAGGATCAACCCCAGGTGATGCATCTGGTCTTTTATTTCCGTTACCAGGATCAGCCCTAGGCGATATATCTGGTTTCTCATTTCCATTGCCAGGATCAGCCCCAGGTGATGCATCTGGTCTTTCATTTCCGTTACCAGGATCAGCCCTAGGCGATACATCTGGTCTTTCATTTCCATTGCCAGGATCAGCCCCAGGTGATGCATCTGGTCTTTCGGTAGGTCTTTTCACCTCACCTTCGGGTGACCTGTTTTGGCTCCTTTCATTAAGCCATGAGTTAGGTCGTTTATCAGCCATGCTAGGCAGATTCCTAGGGGCTTGTATTATCGCATTTTCAGCCATGCTAGGCAAGTTCCTAGGGGCTTGCACCGTCGTGTACAGGCCCCCTTTCGGCGGATCATCAGTTGGTTGATTCGAGCAATATCCTAGCTCTCTTTCGCGGAACTCCGGATTGGTGACTAGCTTGAGCTGATTGCCTCCCTTTGGCAACACATAATACTGCTTATTACTCTTGCTATATTAAAGAAACGTCCCTTCTTCAACACGACTACCTAGCTTGCTGCTATCCTTCGAATAATATAAGACTCGACAACCCCACGTCCTAAGATAGGAGAGGTTTGGTGGTCGTCCGTGCCAAAACTTAAATGGAGTCTTTAAATAACCATTATCAGTATCAGTACCTTTTACTAAGATAGTCTGATTCCTTATAAAATTAGCAGTATTGACAGTATAACTCTAATATACTCTGCTAATATTTGAGTCGATCAGTAAAACTCTTACAATCTCTAAGATAATTTAATTATATCTCTCCGCAACGCTATTCTGAGCAGGTGTCTCGGCTTCAATAAATTTAAGCTTAATTCCTTGACGAGAAGCCTATGGCTTTAAAGCTCAGAACTCCATTGCGTTATCTATACAGATAATAATAAGTATCTAACCAGATTATCTCTCAGTTTATTTAATCTAAAGATCTAACTGATTTATAACCCCTTCCATCTTGCAACTTAGTATAATAAAGACTTATAAGAATCGGGTACAATTATTAATTAATAAGAGGTAATACAACTCATCTCCAGCGCCTTCGCGATTAGGACCCTAAAAGTCTATATATACGCGTTGAAGCAGCTTCTTAGCACGTAGGATAGAGATATAGCTTTGCTTCTTAACTTGCTTAGTATAAATACAAATCTTATATTTATCCTCAAGCAGTTTATCTCTCTTTCCGAGATGTAATTTATCCATATCTAATAGGCTAATATATTTATTAAATCTATATCATCCGGGATAACCTAATCTGCGATAAATCAGATTCTGCTTTTCTGCTTTAGCATTATCAACTGATATTACTAAACACGCATGCTGCTTGTCTTACCGGGGGTTTACTAGTAAAGCGTCCATATACCTTACTGAGTATAGGTATGTTGTATTCCCCGTTCTTTTACCTCTAGCCATAACTTGGGTCTTATAAATCTTATATTCTTGCTTAGATCCTCGAGATTTATACCCTGCTTGATGTAAGGCTTCTAAAGATAACAGATTGCCGACTAATCCCGGTATATATGCAACCCTTCCAAGCCTTGCTTTGGAGCTATTTAGGAGTCTTATCTTAACAATTCTATATTCTTCGATTGGTATCTGATTGCTATTAGCCACTGTAAGCGTCCCCTTTTATAAGAAATCAAGATATTTAAAGATCTCTCGCTGACCAGTTATATGGCATGTGGCCCCGCTGTCGAAGCACCAGTTCTCAGCCTCATTTACCTTGCAATTCAGCCTTATTCTATTATCTTTGATCTTATCACTAAACCTTATTCCAACGTCGTTGATCTGGGCGGCTCGATTGGCCCAACTGGTCTTGGTAATATAGCTTGATCTCGCGTATCCGGCTCTTTGATTAGTTGAATGATAAGATGCTGATTTCACAGTTTTATAATATATATATCCGGCGTACTCTATATCTGTATTAGAATACTCTTCTTAAGTAGCAGATCTTTCTTTCTACTTTAATTTCTTATTTCTGATATCCTTATTATTATCAGAGGATCCCTGATCCTTGTTCTTCTTAGACTTCTTATAATCTCTGGCGAAGTGGCCTTTTTTATTGTAATTAAAGTAAGTAAGATTTGCTCTAGGCTTGTCTCTGGCTTTAGACTCTGTTTCTTGATACGCTTTATAAATACTTTCATAGTTACTGAGCCTCTGTCTTATAGCTTTCTTCGTTAACGGTATATCTGATATAATAATTAAGTCTTTAAATATTAAATATTTTAAAGAAAGACTGCTCAGGAATTATATCAGTAGGAGGTCTTCAGCCTTGAATATATTACTCCTATTCAGATTAATCAATTTCTTGAATTAGGACTCTAATTTGTCGAATCCTGCTGTACCAGTTTGATCGTCTTTTAATTTCTAACTGGCTATCTTAAGCAATTGATTTGATTTAATCGCTTGAGATAACTTTATATATCACTCTTTTAAATTATTCCAGAGCTCTTCAGCATAATTAAAGTTATTTATTAATAGAACTATATATAGAGTTAATCCTGTTTAAATTATTATTAATATCTTCTTATTAATAATCCTTTATTTAACTGATTCCTGGTATTTCCTTTTCTATTCTCTTATTAATATGCGTTTGTACTTCTTGATTATATGCCAGGCCCCCTGGGCCTCTATATGAGTTCTTATTATATAGAACTAATATCGAGTATTTTCCTCAGTCAAGCTTGGTATCTTGAACTTCTTGATATCAATAGTCGGTTCCTCCACCAGGTCGTCTCTCGGAGATAGAGGAAGAGGAATATCTTATTCTGTTATTATAATTATGGCGTTTTAATAACTTGTAGTCGATCGCTAGAAAGGTATTAGCCGATAGTCTTCGTAGGATGGATTCAAGGGTCGAGCTTGTAAGCGAATTGACCGGACGATTCGTAGAGGATGTTAAGCCTATACAAATCCCTCGGGATACGTGATTTAAATCAATTTCAAAGTCAGGCAGGCCCGGGCTCATAACCTGAAAAAGGGAACCGGGGTTTAGCCAATTCACTCGCTTAAAGGGGACTAGGGATTCCGGTCGCAGTGCTTATACAAGGCCTAATCAATAGGTAGGGATAACAATATACTGAGTGCTTAATTCTTCTATGCTACGTGGCTGCTTGCTGAGCCTAATATAACTATCAGACTTTTCGCTTAGCGCAGCGGGTCCGGAACATGGATGTTCCGGCCAACCAATCAGGGCTCTAAGCCTCTGACCTCGTATCAAACGTGACTACAACATCACGTGACGCTCGCCTATTAGCTAATCAGCTGTTCTAATATGGCCCTCTAGGCGAGTAGGGGTTTAAAACGAGTAATCGTGAAGCTAAATTGCTTTTCTAATCAGGTAAGAAAGTATAATATTATATAATATAGGGTGGAGATACAGTATTATTACTGAATATAGCTTTTAACTCTGTAGTTGCAGAATATAATATTATTTCTAGTAGGGTCCTGAACGAGCTGAATACTTCAGATTCTAACAGCTTAGTAAATCTGTCTGCAGGATTAATATTACCAGAAATATAGAGTATTTTAATAATATTCTTTTTAATAAGATCTGTAATAAATAGATAGCAGTTATCAAGCCAGTATATAGACCTGGTAAAAATACTATAATTCAGGATCTTCAGGGAATTAGCTGTATTACTGAATATAGGGATCTTACTGTTTTCAGATATTATAAGATTAAATACTTCTACTAATTTCTTGATATATAGGGCTTCTTTAGCAGCAGTATCGTACGCGCAGTATTCAGTAACAGTTAAAGATAGTACTATAATAGATTACTTCTTTGATAACTATAATATAGGGCCTCCGGTATAGAATATAATATATCCCTCTATTAACTTACTATCTTCGTGGTCAGTATAGACTATATTAATATAGACTTTAATATCTTTAGAGTAGTTTAAGGTGAGTATAATAGTAAGTCCTTTCGTGCCTTGTATATAGTAAAATACTGATTTTAATACTTTAAAATTAGTAGTTATAGATAAATTTATATATCTTTACAGGCGGAAGGTTGATTACTATAGATCAGATCATATTTTTAATACCAGCTAATTTAGGCGGCCTGTAAGACTCTGATATTCAGTAATATCAACTCCCTCGGATGTTATCTTAGAACAGTCCGTCTTCCGGTATGATAGTATTATCAGGGAGGTAAGATTCGCATAATTCTTTATACCTACAGTAATTAGAGATTCCTCTGTATAAGTAGATTAGGATAGTAATATTAAGTCTTTATTATAATTATATTAGATATTACAGCTAAGAAAGACTTTCAGCTTATTAAATTCCTTTAATTTAAATATCTGATTCAGATAGTATTTAATATTATTAAGACTTGCCTGTCTTAGACCTGTAATTATTAAATTATTAATATAAATAGTAAAATAAATATTATTTTTCTAATAAATACAGGAATCCTCTAGTAAGATAATAAATCTGACTTCTTATAACTTACTATTAAATATATAATATTATAAGAATACAGCTTAGCAGAGGCTGTATAATACTTATTTTAATTTACAGACTTAATTATCTAATTCTTTATAGTATCTGGTTAGTTACTTTATAAAAATCTGTTAACCCTTTATCTGGGCGTGTAAATATATAGAAATTATATTATATTACTTCTATATAAGATTCTTGATCGCTACAGTAGTAAAGAATATCTTAATAGTAATCTTACTAGTAACAGGGGTATAGGATTAATTATAGTCTCTTCCGGGTACTTAGTAATTACTATATATAACCCAGCAAGCGCGGAATTAAGTAATAAAACTCTTTATATTAATCTTTAAGTTGAATACCTACTTGCCGGGGATCACGCGAGCGTCCGGAGGTTTCTTAATAATATTATAGATTCCTATAGCTTTAATCTTATTAATCTAATTATCTATTACTTACTTCCAGTATAATACTAAAGAGGACTTTATAGCTTCAGTATATATTATTAGAATAGTAACTTTATAGTACTTTAATCTCAGAATTATAGTATCTTAGCCGACTGATATAAGTTGCTTATAGCCTAGCCAGATAAGTAACTTACCTTTAGTAGTTCTTTAGGAGTATTTTACTGCCTGTATATCTTCCGGAACAGGAATATCAGTAATTCAGTAGTCTTACACAGTAAATTTAACTGATTCAGTTTTATATTCAGCAGGATTCTTGATAGAGTATACAGACTTATAATCAGATAGTTCTACTAAGATTAAAATTATCTATACTCTACTAGTAATAATATTAATATTTTAAATAATATTAGTATTAATATCAGCAGTTGAATTATCTAAAGTATCTTAATAAAGAAATATATTATCTAATTAGGTAAATCCTCCAGATTCTGGCAGCGGCCCGTTAGGGGTTAGTCTGTTAGAAATTATTCTGTCAGGATTTTTATAATTATTTTTATATATTCTATCTTTATAAAACAAGATATTTCTAGAGTATTTAATTTTATCGGATTCCGGTATCTAAATATAGTAGATGTGGCTGTTCTCTCTGTTAAATCTAATAAGGTAATCTACTGCTATATAAGATTCTATTTTCCTGGATATTATACAGTCTTCAGTAAGTATATAGATATATAAACAGTAACTAAATATATATAGGAAGTCCAGTAAGACTTCTAGATTCAGAAGATTATAGAAAGTTCTATATTAGTATACCGGAGTATATTTAATATTATTTCTAGAGAAAATAAGATAATTTATTATCTGTACAGCTTATCGAATGGTATACAGCCAGAGGTATCCGGATAGACTAGAATCAAGTATTATAACTCTACTTATTTAGTTAATTAAACTATTATATTATTCTGAAAGGCTATTTACTTCAGGTATACGCGGTAGAGAGATAATAATACAAATCCTATATTCTTTATAGATAGCCCAGTCAGTAAATCAGTTAAATTTTTTTTTTCTATTAAGATATTATACTGCTATATAGCAGTTAATAATATTCTTATATTCTATATTTATTTAAATAAGTTCTTCGGAAGTGTTACTCTTCTGTTTTAATAATATAATATAAATAAAATATATAGTATTATTAATTATAATCAGAAAGTAATTATATTCTCTGTAACTAATAGAGGTTATTTTCTATATATCTGTATACCAGAGTTCTGTAGAATTATTAGTTTATAGGATTAGATTATAAGATACTAACTGCTTTACTTTACCTAACTAATATACTTTATAATATATATTATCTTAATATTTAATTTTAATCTGATAGGATCAGGCGGTTAAATTAACCTGTCAGAATCCTGTATAGCTATATCGACAGTACAGTAGTAGAGGGTTAACTGCTGTTATACTGATTCCGGGATTTATAGTTCTGATAAAGAATATCTTTTTTAAAACTTATATATAGCCTATAATTTTATTATTCTTTATTAGATATAGAGTATAGTCTTTATTAGTTCTATAGATATTAAAGTCTTCTTAAAGATAATCAGCAGATATCAGACTGTAGGACAGATCAGATTAGTAGTATACTTTAATATTTAACTATATAAAATTATTATTTAATTTTAAAAAAACAGTTATATAATCTATAATCTTTATTTTAGTAAGTATTTCCTGTAATATACTATATATATAATATTCCTGTAGCTTTAACTTATAAAAATTAATAAGTAAGACACGGTCTGGAGTAAGATACTGGGAACTGCCTATATTATAGATCTAATATAACAGTATATAAAATAGTTCTTTAATTACTATACTACTAAAATTAATTATATAATTATTATTATCTATATCTGAATTAGTATCTAGTATTATATAGAATTCAGCAGATAACTTAACTTACTTTTATATAATTAAAGTAGTCTTTACAGATATTCTAGATTTTATTAATTTTAATTCTTTTTTCAGTTCGTAGAACTAGATATTATAAATCCAGAAAAATCAGCTGTCAGAACAGAAATCAGAAATAAAATATCAGTATTTATAATAATAATATTTTATAGACTTATAATATATATAGTAATTATTAATAATAAAAGATTTCTAATTCAGTATTTTCTCTAGATATTTTTTTATATTAATATCTTTCTTTAGAAAAATTACTTTCTTCCAGTTTTTATTTTTCTTAATTAAATTAGTATTAGATAATTTTAACTTTATAGTAGATACTGCAGAATTAACTTAATTAAATTTATTTTTTTTTTTATAGTATTCCTACAGTAATTAAAGAATTCTGACTTTTTTAAGATCTTTATAGTATTATTCAGTAGCTGGAGTTTTACAGTAGCTGTCTAGATTAGTAGATCAGATCTAACTTACTTTAGTAGTAGTAGTAATCTGTAATACAGTATCAGGGGGCAGTCTAGCTGTTTTACTAGTATATAGACTTACTTGAAGTTGTTTATATATTAGAATATAGTAAAGAAGTCTGACCTCTTCTTCTAAATCAGATTATTAAATACCGTCTGGCAGAGGATATAGCCGTAGCCGAGAACTAGACAGTAAATTATTATAAAGGCGTTATCTGTGTAGTCTTTAGGATTATTTAATACTATAAATCTCTCTAAGATATCTTTTAATAATTAGTTGACTAGTTATATTTAAATATTAATTAAAATAATATATTAAATAATATAATTTTTATAGATTAATATTAGTCTAGTAAGATTCTTTTTAATAAAATCCTGTAATCTGATATTTTTTAATACTTATCTGACTCTAAAGTCCTATATTTTATAATCTCTATATTTTTTAAGTAATTCTGATATTCTGTTAAGACTTTCAGGCAGCTTCTTTAGTATTCTATCCGCCTGAGTAGTCAGTAGTATAATTATAGAGTTATCTTTGCTGATATATAAGAATAATATAGATCCGCTTTTCGCAGCTATTATAAGACTGATATAAATCTAGTTATTTATTAGTAGAATATTATTATAGATATCTGATTAGCTTTAAAGAAGGTAGGAGTCTGTATAATTAATTAAATTAGAAATCCTCCGAGGCGATCTGTAGAGACGGGTATACGCTATACGTGTTTTAGCGTCTTAGGGACTACTACACGGTAGGAGCCTTCTGTATAGTTATAATAACGTAATAATTTATTAAATAGCTTTAAAAATACTAGAAAATGAAGATAGCAGTGCCTCACGGTGAGTTGCCGGGCTCATAACCTGTTGGGAATATGAGGCAGAAAATGTCTGATATTCATTGATATTAGTTACTATTGGTTGCTAGCTAAACGACTATCTACGTGGAGTTTAACACCTCGGTGGCCAATGTGACCACAACATCACGTGACGCTCGCCTATTAGCCAATCAGCTGTTCCAACATAGCACAACCTCATTACCAGTAGAAATTGGCCAAAGAAGTAAGTCTATTTTTATACCTAAGTCACATATCTTATATGCTTACCTTTCCAGTCTCTGCAGTAATCCTGATGGCAGATCCTTCCCACAAGGCGAGTGCCTCCTATAATATTGGCACCAGCACAAAGGACGGGGTATATATTCAGAATGATCCCTTTCTCAGTCTTTATTAAACCAATTAAGTGAAAATAGCTAACCAATGCTACAGAGGATTTCTGTTGTAAGGAATATTAAATGCGCACCGTATTACCAAAGAATGCGCTCATACTGTGACAACAATGACTCATGGTGTGATTTGGGTACAGATGACGATGTTCACTTTAGCTATGTGAAGAAGTATGGGACTGACGCGATTGATTATGTTCTATCCAAGGTGATGGGGCTATCTCTATCAGCATTATATAGCTATAAGATAGTTACAGGGGAAAATGAACTGTAATAAATCAAACAAGGTCCTCTACTCTAGTATCAATGGATTTCACCCCCTACCCTACACTTATAATAAACTAAGCAAGATCTGTGATAGTAATAAGTATATTATATTAATAATCTTAAACCTAGAGTGGTTAACAGCCAGGTTAGAGTGGTTAACAGCCAGGTTAGAGTGGTTATACCTTAACCTGACCTTAACTGTAACCTGGCGGTCAGATTAAGATATAAAGATCCTCTTAACCATACAGTTTAGATCAGGTTAAGATTAAAAGATTTCTTTAACTATTTATACCTGCAGGTCAGGAAGATCAGATTAAAATAAAATAGATTAATAACTACAGATTAATAGATAATTTATACAGATTTTTTACAGAAATATAATATTAAAAATAATCTATTTTTAATTACTATATTACTAGAATAAAATATCTAATTAATTAATTATTAATTAATAATAATATATCAGGATTTCTAACTAGAAGCTACTGTGATAGGATCTACTTGTCAGGGTAGAAAGCCTGTCGACTAGGTAAGGAATCAACCACTAAACGGAATGGATTCGTCTAATAATGACAAAGGTAGCCTATATCCACGAAATAGACTGATTCTTGAGGGATCAGTAGTCTCCTGCAGAGGAATCGGCACCTTTTAGGTGTCGAGAGGGTGTAGAACCGCTATCGATGACCTCACGACTTCTATTACCACCATAATACGTCATCCCGAGGGCTGTTACCATGATAGCTAGGCTATTCTATCACAGCTACAAAGCTTGTAGATTTTATCTTAGATTTTTATAAATAATACTAGAAAAATATAGTTATATATTATTATTTTTTTTATTATTAATTATAAATATAATAAAATCTGGAGTTATATTATTAAAAATATTATAATATTTTTTTTATTGTTAATTAATTAGTATATATTTTTAGGGTTTAGGGTTTAGGGTTTAGGGTTTAGGGTTTAGGGTTTAGGGTTTAGGGTTTAGGGTTTAGGGTTTAGGGTTTAGGGTTTAGGGTTTA